>CM048923.1:4707878-4810160 GCA_026686955.1 Epinephelus cyanopodus | reverse complement strand
ATGTTTGAAAAATACAACAGATTCCAACATGACACAGCAATCTCTAATTTCTCTCCTCTTTGATGTGTGTGTTTCCTCACCAGAGAGTCCCAGTACAGCACCAAGCCTTTCGAGCAGACGCTCAGTGTGGATCTGTGTGGAACGGCAGGTAAACACAGCTCATGTTTACACTGTTGTTTGTTTGGATATATGATGATGTCAACAGGTTATAGCTCCAAAGATACAGTGGTAAAGGACAGGGATTGTGGGACCAAGTCTTATTTGGTTTTGGAAGCAGAGACAGATTCCCTCTTGAGCTGAAGACGCTCAAAAGATGTTTCTTAAAGGAACAGTTTGACATTTAGCAGTCAGATGAGAAGATGGATACCACTCTCACATCTGGGTAAAGCTGGAGCCAGGCCTGCGAGCTTCACACGGCAACAGCTAGTCTCGCTCTGGCTAAACCTGAGATAACAAAATGTCTACGAGCACCGCAAACGTCAGTAATTTACACATTCTATGTTATTTGTGTGGTTTGTTTAAATATTTGTAATAAAAATACAAACTGTAAAAGTATCATGATCATCAGGTTCAGAGTGTCCACTGGCTCTTAGGAACTTTCGAAAAGTCTGAAACACCATTTTTCGGATTCCAATCAAATTTTGTAGGTTTTATTTCCCAATAATTACACAATAACAATAAATCCCAACAGCGTGTATCCTACAGTTTACATGCAATTAATCATTGTATAGGTGCAAGTGAGTTTATTTATACAATCCAATCAGATTTAACATTATCTGGTGTTAATGACATAATGACATTTTTGACAAACTTTATACTGTGACTTTTTTTCATGATTTCAGACGACATGCTATACTATGACTTTTTTTCATGGTTTTGGACGACATGCTATACTATGACTTTTTTTCATGATTTCAGACGACATGCTATACTATGACTTTTTTTCATGGTTTTGGACGACATGCTATACTATGACTTTTTTTCATGATTTCAGACGACATGCTATACTATGACTTTTTTTCATGGTTTTGGACGAAATACTATACTTTGACTTTATTTCATGATTTTGGACGACATGCTATACTATGACTTTTTTTCCTGATTTTGCACGACATGCTATACTATGACTTTTTTTCCTGATTTTGCACGACATACTATACTATGACTTTTTTTCATGATTTCGGACGACATGCTATACTATGACTTTTTTTCCTGATTTCGGACGACATGCTATACTATGACTTTTTTTCATGGTTTTGGACGAAATACTATACTATGACTTTATTTCATGATTTCAGATGACATACTATACTATGACTTTATTTCATGATTTCGGACGACATGCTATACTATGACTTTTTTTCATGATTTCAGACGACATGCTATACTATGACTTTTTTTCATGATTTTGGACAAATACTATACTATGACTTTTTTCATGGTTTTGGACGAATACTATACTATGACTTTTTTCATGATTTCGGACGACATGCTATACTATGACTTTTTTCATGATTTCGGACGATACTATACTATGACTTTATTTCATGATTTCGGACGACATGCTATACTATGACTTTTTTTCATGATTTCGACGACATGCTATACTATGACTTTTTTCATGATTTTGGACGACATGCTATACTATGACTTTTTTCATGATTGACGACATGCTATACTATGACTTTTTTTGACGAATACTATACTATGACTTTATTTCATGATTTTGGACGACATGCTATACTATGACTTTTTTTCATGATTTCAGACGACATGCTATACTATGACTTTTTTTCATGATTTCAGACGACATGCTATACTATGACTTTTTTCATGATTTTTGACGACATACTATACTATGACTTTATTTCATGATTTCGGACGACATGCTATACTATGACTTTTTTTCATGATTTCGACGACATGCTATACTATGACTTTTTTTCATGGTTTTGGACGAAATACTATACTATGACTTTTTCATGATTTTGGACGACATGCTATACTATGACTTTTTTTCATGATTTCGGACGACATGCTATACTATGACTTTTTTCATGATTTCGGACGACATGCTATACTATGACTTTTTTTCATGGTTTTGGACGAAATACTATACTATGACTTTATTTCATGAATTCGGACGACATGCTATACTATGACTTTATTTCATGATTTCGGACGACATGCTATACTATGACTTTTTTTCATGATTTCAGACGACATGCTATACTATGACTTTTTTTCATGATTTTGGACGAAATACTATACTATGACTTTATTTCATGATTTCGGACGACATGCTATACTATGACTTTATTTCATGAATTCGGACGACATGCTATACTATGACTTTTTCATGATTTCGGACGACATACTATACTATGACTTTATTTCATGATTTTGGACGACATGCTATACTATGACTTTTTTTCATGATTTTGACGACATGCTATACTATGACTTTTTTTCCTGATTTTGGACAAATACTATACTATGACTTTATTTCATGATTTTGGACGAGATGCTATACTATGACTTTTTTTCATGATTTCGGACGACATGCTATACTATGACTTTTTTTCATGATTTCGGACGACATGCTATACTATGACTTTTTTTCATGGTTTTGGACGAAATACTATACTATGACTTTATTTCATGATTCGGACGACATGCTATACTATGACTTTTTTTCATGATTTCGGACGACATGCTATACTATGACTTTTTTTCATGGTTTTGGACGAATACTATACTATGACTTTTTTTCATGATTTTGGACGAATGCTATACTATGACTTTTTTTCATGATTTCGACGACATGCTATACTATGACTTTTTTTCATGATTTCGACGACATGCTATACTATGACTTTTTTTCATGGTTTTGGACGAAATACTATACTATGACTTTTTTTCATGATTTCAGACGACATGCTATACTATGACTTTTTTTCATGATTTCGGACGACATGCTATACTATGACTTTTTTTCATGATTTCGGACGACATGCTATACTATGACTTTTTCATGGTTTTGGACGAAATACTATACTATGACTTTATTTCATGATTTGGACGAGATGCTATACTATGACTTTATTTCATGATTTTGGACGAAATACTATACTATGACTTTATTTCATGATTTTGGACGACATGCTATACTATGACTTTATTTCATGATTTTGGACGAATACTATACTATGACTTTATTTCATGATTTGACGACATGCTATACTATGACTTTATTTCATGATTTTGGACGACATGCTATACTATGACTTTTTTTCATGATTTCAGACGACATGCTATACTATGACTTTTTTTCATGGTTTTGGACGAAATACTATACTATGACTTTATTTCAGGATTTTGGACGACATGCTATACTATGACTTTTTTTCATGATTTCGGACGACATGCTATACTATGACTTTTTTCATGATTTCGGACGACATGCTATACTATGACGTTTTTTCATGATTTCGGACGACATGCTATACTATGACTTTTTTCATGGTTTTGGACGAAATACTATACTATGACTTTATTTCATGATTTTGGACGACATGCTATACTATGACTTTTTTTCATGGTTTTGGACGAAATACTATACTATGACTTTATTTCATGATTTTGGACGACATGCTATACTATGACTTTTTTTCATGATTTCAGACATGCTATACTATGACTTTTTTTCATGATTTCAGACGACATGCTATACTATGACTTTTTTCATGATTTTGGACGACAACTATACTATGACTTTTTTCCTGATTTTGCACGACATACTATACTATGACTTTTTTTCATGATTTCGACGACATGCTATACTATGACTTTTTTCATGGTTTTGGACGAAATACTATACTATGACTTTATTTCATGATTTTGGACGAGATGCTATACTATGACTTTTTTTCATGATTTCGGACGACATGCTATACTATGACTTTTTTCATGGTTTTGGACAATACTATACTATGACTTTATTTCATGATTTTGGACGAGATGCTATACTATGACTTTATTTCATGAATTCGACGACATGCTATACTATGACTTTTTTTCATGATTTCGACGACATGCTATACTATGACTTTTTTTCATGGTTTTGGACGAAATACTATACTATGACTTTATTTCATGATTTTGGACGAGATGCTATACTATGACTTTTTTTCATGATTTCAGACGACATGCTATACTATGACTTTTTTCATGGTTTTGACGAATACTATACTATGACTTTATTTTCATGATTTTGGACGAATGCTATACTATGACTTTTTTCATGATTTCAGGACGACATGCTATACTATGACTTTTTTTCATGGTTTTGACGAAATACTACTATGACTTTTTTTCATGATTTCGGACGACATGCTATACTATGACTTTTTTCATGATTTCGACGACATGCTATACTATGACTTTTTTTCATGGTTTTGGACGAAATACTATACTATGACTTTATTTCATGATTTTGGACGAGATGCTATACTATGACTTTTTTCATGATTTCGACGACATGCTATACTATGACTTTTTTTCATGGTTTTGGACGAAATACTATACTATGACTTTATTTCATGATTTTGGACGAGATGCTATACTATGACTTTTTTTCATGGTTTTGGACGAAATACTATACTATGACTTTTTTTCCTGATTTTGCACGACATGCTATACTATGACTTTTTTTCATGATTTTGCACGACATGCTATACTATGACTTTTTTTCATGATTTCGGACGACATGCTATACTATGACTTTTTTTCATGATTTCGGACGACATACTATACTATGACTTTATTTCATGGTTTTGGACGAAATACTATACTATGACTTTTTTTCATGATTTCGACGACATGCTATACTATGACTTTTTTTCATGGTTTTGGACGAAATACTATACTATGACTTTTTTTCATGATTTTGCACGACATACTATACTATGACTTTTTTTCATGATTTTGGACGACATGCTATACTATGACTTTTTTTCATGGTTTTGGACGAAATACTATACTATGACTTTTTTCATGATTTTGGACGACATGCTATACTATGACTTTATTTCATGATTTTGGACAATACTATACTATGACTTTTTTTCATGTTTTGGACGAAATACTATACTATGACTTTTTTCATGATTTTGGACAACATGCTATACTATGACTTTTTTTCATGATTTTGACGAATACTATACTATGACTTTTTTTCATGATTTTGGACAACATGCTATACTATGACTTTTTTTCATGGTTTTGGACGAAATACTATACTATGACTTTTTTTCATGATTTTGGACGACATGCTATACTATGACTTTTTTCATGATTTTGGACGACATGCTATACTATGACTTTTTTATGATTTTGGACGACATGCTATACTATGACTTTTTTTCATGATTTTGCACGACATACTATACTATGACTTTTTTTCATGAATTCGGACGACTATACTATGACTTTTTTCCTGATTTCGGACGACATGCTATACTATGACTTTTTTTCATGGTTTTGGACGAAATACTATACTATGACTTTATTTCATGATTTTGGACGACATACTATACTATGACTTTTTTCATGATTTCGGACGACATGCTATACTATGACTTTTTTTCATGATTTTGGACGACATGCTATACTATGACTTTTTTCATGATTTCGGACGACATGCTATACTATGACTTTTTTGATTTTGGACGACATGCTATACTATGACTTTTTTTATGATTTGGACGACATGCTATACTATGACTTTTTTTGATTTCGGACGACATGCTATACTATGACTTTTTTTCATGATTTCGGACGACATGCTATACTATGACTTTTTTTCATGATTTTGGACGACATGCTATACTATGACTTTTTTTCATGATTTCGGACGACATGCTATACTATGACTTATTTCATGATTTCGGACGACATGCTATACTATGACTTTATTTCATGATTTCGGACGACATGCTATACTATGACTTTTTTCATGATTTTGGACGACATGCTATACTATGACTTTTTTCATGATTTCGGACGATGCTATACTATGACTTTTTTTCATGATTTCGACGACATGCTATACTATGACTTTTTTCATGATTTCGGACGACATGCTATACTATGACTTTTTTCATGATTTTGGACGACATGCTATACTATGACTTTTTTTCATGATTTTGGACGACATGCTATACTATGACTTTTTTCATGATTTTGGACGACATGCTATATGACTTTTTTATGATTTTGGACGACATGCTATACTATGACTTTTTTCATGATTTCGGACGACATGCTATACTATGACTTTTTTTCATGATTTCGGACGACATGCTATACTATGACTTTATTTCATGATTTTGGACGACATGCTATACTATGACTTTATTTCATGATTTTGGACGACATACTATACTATGACTTTTTTTTATTGACATTCTATGACATACTATATATAAAAAAGAGTCACAGAACAGAACAGACTCAGGTTTATTAGTCAGGAATATGTACACATAAAAAAAGTTCCTTGCCTTTAATATTTATACACAGAAATAGAAATAGAGCCAAAAAATAACAGGGTCAAGGAAGCTGGTCAAAAGTCAATATAAACATTTAGCTATTATGTTTACACAAGAAGGTGAAAGAATACAAATATATAGAAAGTTTTTCATGTATACGCAATACAGCAACAAACAACAACACTGAATGTTTTGGTCAGACTGTTTACAACTCCTAAAATGTGCCATGACACACAAATAAAAACATGATAACTCACTCATAATAATAATAATAAAGAGTTCAAATGAGCATCTGTTTTGCAGGAATCATTTCTGCCTCTTGTGTGTCTGACATTAGACCTTCTGATAAACTTGCATTGGGTTAGTCACTCAGTTCATTCTCTTGTGCTTTGTTCCCACCCTGTCGACCTATGTGTTGATAAAGTTGTCCAAGGAGTTATCACAAACTCAGGCTGTTTAGTTGTGCTACCTCACAATCAGAGCATAATAAATGTGATTGAAAGTGGTGACGAGATCTTCATATATAAAGACATTTTCTTTAAAGAAGTCTTAAAGGTATTGAATTAATATGCAGTATTCCTGCATATACAGATACGTGAGGGAAATGTCTTGGAATGTGTCCGGGCAGGGTTCAGTTTGTTTCCTGCTGATGTGGGTATCTCTTCCTCTCTCCTCAGGTCTCACCCCTCCCACCACCCCGCCTCACAAACCAGTGGAGGATGAGCTCTTCAAACCGGCAGATGGAGGAAAGGGAGGTGAAGGAACGTGTGGTGGCAGCAGTGGGGATGGTGGAGGAAGTGGCAGCGAGTCCTCAAGCACCAACACCAGTGTTACCACGAAGGGCTCATCCTGGCTGAGCCGCGCTCATCACCAGCGGAAGCTTCCAGAGCAGACAGAGCTCTACGCCCAGCTGCGGCGCATGGGCCAGGCCGGTGACAGCGACACCCACCGCACCTTTGGTGACCACGACTACTGTGCGCTGAGCCTCGGGGAGAGCCGCAAGCGCAGTGCCGCCATGCTGGGCGCCATATTGCAGGCGCAAGGAGGGAGCGATGGAGTTGGCACCTCGGCACCCAAAGCAGCTGACGATCAGGTAGCGGATGGAAATGGAAAGGAGAACGGGGAACGGCTGGTGGTGTCAGAAGTTGCAGAACCGCTCGAGCAGCAGACGACGCCAGTGGTGATACCGTCGACGGCGCCGTCGCACTGCCAGTCGGCAGCTGCCACACCACCGGCCTCAGAGGAAGAGGCGGAGCGTTCATGTGCATCTCGCTCACCCTCGCCAATCCTCCACCTGTGTCCCGACTCCCCCGCCAGCAAGACAGACTCCAGGTGAGACAGAGAGACGCCGTCTGCAGGAGGAGGGGAAGGAGAGGTGTTAAGATGTGGGTCAAGGAGATAAGACTGACAATGAAATGTAGAGGGGGAGTATCAGATAGAGAGAAAGAAAAGGAAGAATGTGGCAGGGGGAAGGAAACAATACAAGCAGAACACAATATTAGACCGAGATAAACCCCAAAGAGAATGTGAAAGAAAGAACAACTCTGCATTATTGAAGGACATTTTAGACATTTATACGCTCCAAGTCAATCCAAGTACGACTCTGAAGTAATTTTCTCAACATATTGGGCCACATACAGCAAACCAACCAGTATAAATGTACTCGTGTAGCTGTATCACAGAATGGCCACACGAACAGCATGTTTGCAGAATGGAAAAATGTGTATCATCCAAATAGTAACAGTATATCATCACCCAACCCTAGAGAGTAAACAAAGGCGCCAAAGTGACAGACAGATTAGGTTGAATGCCAGTTCCATAAAGCACTTTTCCTTTAAATCCTAGTTAAGGTTACCTACTGTACATACGGTGATGCACTGGACTGTGAAGGTGATGTATTCAGTCACTGGCTGGCATTCCCATCTGTAGCATGTCAAAAGGAATACAGTATGAAAAGAACTGTTCTATAAACATTTCACTCTGACACTGCACTGCTCTAACTCAGAATAAGGTCAGTATTCATTTCTACCTGTGTAAGATAGAGTTTGACTTGGCTGTCTGACTGAGAATAAGGTCAGTGGTCATATTATTTCTGTACATGGAAGACAATGGCAGGGGAGAAGGGTGGGGATGTAAGAGAAAGGAGAACAGAGCGATGCTGTGCTGCAGTCGGTGGGAGAAAGTCTCCTTTTTTGCCGCAGTTCACCTGTTTCCTCATGTCTGACATTTCAGTTTCACCTTGTGTCCGCCCTTATCTCACTCACTATCCTCCCTCCGTGTCTCCTTTTCTTCCTTGTCCTCTTATAGTGAAAACTCGGAGATCTGTCCCGACGACGAACAGAGGAACAAAGCCAAGTCTGACGAGGTAAAAAGAACATTCAGGCTCTTTTGCATACTGAAACTTTAAAATAGCTCCACCTCAGTAGCCCTGAGCTCACCGCACTGTAAAACACACTTCTAAAAGTCAAATAGTCCATGTCTGGAAGCATCCAAAGATGATTTTGGTACATGAGTTTTCACGTGTAAACACACATAAGCAAACTGATAACACATAACGTGTCTTCAGAAGGATACTGCAGCTGCAGGATCAGAACAACAGACTGCATGCAGATGAACAGAGGGGCATGTGAAGTGTTGAGCCTCAGGATGCCGCCCTACACTCAGCCTTCCTGCTTCAGTTCCCACGTCTATCTGTATTCTGTATTGTCCTTTGTCCTGACTGTTGCCATGGTTTCCCTGTTGCCAGGACAACTGCCAGGTGTTTTACATCCACAACCTGCCAACCAGCGTGACCCAGAACATGCTGAGGAAACGCTTCCAGGTTTTCGGCAAACCTGAGGACTGCAAAGTCATCATCTGCAACGAGTAAGTGTCCTGATCTGGATTCCTCCCGCTGGAAAAGAGAAGATAGGAGAACTTTTTTTTCGAGATGCAGTTAACCTGGTTCTTGTGCTATCGGTCGCAGTTTGACAGTTTTAAAATGCAGCCCGTAAAACAAAATGAAAGTATTGTAGTCAGATAATGTTACTGGACCTGAAGTGTAAATAGCAAGTCATCAGAAAAGCCTGTCTCAACTCCCCTGAAGTAATGTGGCAACTTCTGGGAAACTGTTGAGATGCAAGGACACCACAAAACAAAAAGAAGGAAGTTGTTGAGGAACCAATCCTGCCAATCAGTAGCTACAAACTTTTTAAAGTCTTCAGCAGGACTGAAAATCACAACCTGACAGTTTGTTGGAACAAATATGTTAAATCCACTTTAGTATCTTCACTTAATCTCTTGTCTGAAAGAAAAAGTCTGGTGGTACTTTTGCAAACTAACATTGTAATGACTGCTGCAGCAGTTTGAGCCTCTGGTGTTCCTGTTTTTGCTCCAGTGCTGAGTCATCATTTATGCCACTATTTTCAGTTCTTTGTCTAAAACGTTGGGACGCCTCATACTGAGACATACATAACCACTGGCTGCTGCCCATGAGACATCTGGCACTAACAGCAGGCCCAGGCTCAAACTCCAAACTCTGAGTGAACAGCGTTGTTATTGGTGACACCTTATTAGTAGCATCCTGTTGCTCTGCATGAGCATCTCGGCATCGGCTAAAATGTTGATGTGACATTCATGAGACTAACTGCGACTGACAGTCAACGTATTTATAGAACGTCGGAAATAAATATCACATTTAAGATAATGTATCATTGACACTGTTCCTATAATTCATTTGGGCCACTGACTCCATTATACTAACTCGCTTTCAATTTGCAAATTGTTTTATTAGCTGACATTACAAAGCAACCAACGGCGTACAGCTAGCTGGCTAACCTGAGCATAGTTCATGGTTAGCGCTTGGCTAGCAGGAAGCGCTTTGAAACGTGACATCATTTATTGTTGGCTAAATCAACACCGTAAGTCAGTATCATGTTAGCTGGTGAGGTAATTTGGCAAGCTAGCCAACCAACATATCCACTCAGTGCTAGCAATAACATTAGAAAGCAAGCTAAGGTTAGCCAACTAGCTCTAACTAGCACGGTCCTCTACCTCCCTTCTCCTCCTCACAGATGAAGCATTAGCAGAACAAGGTTGTTGTCGTACTGCTGCTTCAAGAATATAAGCAAAACAAGCCTGAGAAAGGCACTAAGAACAGCGTCGTCAAGCATCTTGTTATCCGGAGCGAGGACTACAGTGTTTTCTTCCGGTAAACAGAAATACCCTATCACCCCCTATCCAATCAGAAACCTTCCCTGCCAAACCTTGCGCAGACCCAAATGAAGGCGATTAAAAGGCGTGTAAACTCTCATTCAGAATGAATATTTCCCATGTAAACTACCTGGAAAGACTTTAATTCTGAATGAGAAGCCATCATGTGACCGTAGCCATTAGCTACTGTTGCACACTGAGACCTTTACAAAGAAATGAGTCCACAGGCAGCCAGAGGGAAACACAGAAAGTCAGGCAAGGTCTCAGTTTTTAAGTTACCTTCCATCTTGTTCACCTGTCAGCAGTTGTCGAAAAAAAAACAAAAAAACATTGATACATGTAAAAAGTTACACAGTACCTTTAAATGTTAGAATACTGCCCTTGACCAAGGCACTGACCTCAGAACTGGAGTTGGAGTCCTGGGCTCTGAACTGTTGCTGGCCACTGATACTAAATAGTTCGAATGGGTGGTTTACAGAGGACAAACTTACCCACAGGGATTAATTAAATATGACTTTAGAAAGCTAAACTAAAAAAGGTGTCCTCTTTCTGTTGCATACAATCCCAAACATTTGTGCTTACAGTTGGACCTGTGTTCAAAAATTATACTGTTCTGAAATATACTTGGTGTAGTAAATACAGATCAGGTCTCAGTCAGAATGTTTTTGGTTTCATTTCTCCTGCAGTTTTTCTGTATTGGACTACGTCAATCAAATTTATTTATTTTTTTCAATTTGTTCATTGAATTCACATTGAATGACAGGATGCACATGACTCGTCACCACTCTCCATCTCTACTGATGCCAGTAACATGTCTCCACTCTTCCTCTCAAAAGCAATCATCATCATAATGTGTGTCTGTCTCTCTACCTGTCTGGTTGTAGGGAGCGCTGTGGGGTGATAAAGATTCGCCAGTCAGGGGTTCAAAAGCACTGGAGAGAACAGGAAACTGTTTTCCAGAATGGACCTGCAGGCCTACGGAGGCTGACAAGGAAACGCTACATAGATCTTGGTAATGACACACACACACACTGACAAAGTTACACTGTGAGTGGCTCAAACAGTAAACCAGTGAAAGAGCTTGGTGATGTAGTGACTACGCCAGGATTAGTGTTGGCTGACTATTAGAAATTATTAGAGATTAGTAGCTTGTTTTGTTTCCAAGAAAATAGATTTGTCAAAGGGTTTGCAACTGGATCATGACGCAAGAATTCACCAAAGCTAAACTCTTATGTAAAAGCACCACAAAAGTTTACTGCCACACACAGACCTGCTTTTTACCCGCATGTTTGGCAGCATCCTGAATGGCAGTGTTCACAGACTTTACTATATACTGGTCTTGTTACCAGAGGATTCCACTGGAGATGAACTCCTGGGTTTGCATGATGCAAACAATAAACATGGCGACACTCATATAGGAGGTTAAATCAAAGATCACGCCAGAAAAAGCAACAGCAACACCATCGAAGATCGTATGTAAATCCCTAAAACAAGCAAGTAGTGACAAAGGCACATACCATAAAACTTCAGTGAAGAGTAGTCCCAATTAAACACCCAGTGCCTTTTACTAGACCGGTGTGGCTACACGTTTTGACAAATCAACGCCCGTCTCATTTAGAGGCCTGGTCTGGTTGCCAAACATTTCATTTTTATAGAAGTTCTGGGTTGTATAAAACCCGGTTGTTGACTTCTTGAGCTAACGTTATTTAGCTGATGGGCATAAAATGTCAAAACAGAGATGCTACATACGATATGCTTGGTTTGATTCTCCACAATTGAATCGCTGAGTTCATTTTAGTGAAGCCGTGAGCACCAAAGAATACAGTAATTTATTAGGCATGGTAAACAAGAAACATGTATCAATTCCTCCATTACCCATTGAGTTATTCACATTCTTTTAGTCTATAAGGGTCGTCAGATCAAAAGAATCAAAGGGGTTTTCCATAATAATTAAACCAAGGTGTGAGTATTGTTTTAACAGCATGAAGTGTTGTGTTGGGATGCTCTAATCTTCAGGTGCCATAAAACCAGTGTCATAACTCTATCTCTCTGTGATGCGGAGTTAGATCAAATGTATGATTTATGACTGATACGTTATCCGAAGCTGAATTTTTATACAAGTACTGTTCACAGTGGTTTAGATAAACAATTTGACCTTGATTTTCTGTCTTTAAGATGAGGCTGGCCCGGGCCCCGTCAAGAGCAAGTACGATGCACTGGACTTTGACACTCTGCTGAAGGAGGCCCAGAAGTCCCTGCATCGCTGACGGCACGGCACCCCCTGACTGGCCAGCCTTAGTAAACTGCAGCAACACCCCTCCAACTACACGGCTCTGCCCTAAGACAGGCCTCTTAGTACCTCCATGCAAGGCGACCTCGCAAAATGTTTACATTTTTACCATTGGAATAAAGTAACGATAAGGACCTCGTTGTTTTTTAAGTTTCTTTCACCGGAGGATACTGCTTAAAAACGAGGAAGCCACTGGGAGTCCAGAGGAGTTAAGAGACTATGGAGGAAACAGGACTTTTAACAGCAATGGTACAACAACAAAAACGATAAATGATTCAGTTCTCCGCTGAATAACAATAACAAAACCGTCTGTGTTGGTGACATCATTGCCCAGCTTGGAAGAGCGGGCATGAGAGACCTCTGTAGCAAATCCTTGCTATTCCTGCATTGCGTTGGTCGTCGTGGTGTGTGTTTCTGCGTGTGCGTGTTCTATGTTCTGTTTGTTTTGTAAAAAAAAAAAGAAAAAGAAACCCCTCCCCTCTTTCCGGTTACGGGTGGTGAACCTGCAAGCTGTGTTCATCATGAAGTTGTGCGGTTGTATAACCAGAACAAAAAAAATTCAAATAAAAAAATAACCCTGCTTTGTTTTAGCGAAAATTGTGGATGTTATAAATTTCAAAATCTGTTGTGTGTGTGTTATGGACAAAGAATATAAAAAAACATCTAACGTAATCATTTGATGACTGATAAAGTTTACAAATCTAAAATGAAGAAGAAAAAAAATCATGTTTTTTTTCTTTTTTGTAATTGTAGTGCTTCCTTGATTTGATCTATGCACTGTAAGGAGGTAAATGTCTCTGCTGTCCTCCACTGTCCCCCTTTGAATCTAATCTCTAACTCTGCCATGCTGACTATTGTGGCTTCTGCTACTGGCTGCTGAGGGCTCTGTTTGGTAGGCGTTTTATACACACAGGCCCCTGACTAGGTTCTGGGAAAAAGTTTACCTCGAAATTTTTCCATTCCACATGTACATAAGTATTTATTGGAAAAGCACTTAAAGTAAAAACAAAATGCCCATTAAGTTCTGCTGTACTTTTTAAAAAAAATCTATTATGTGACTATATTATACAAAGAACTTTCAAGTGTGACTGAATGACCCTGTCAAGACTGAAGCAAGCTACAGGATTGGCCATGAAGTTAGAAATAAGGGGTCTTAAGTTAGAATTAAGGGGCCTGAAGTTGAGGAGAAAAAAAGGGGGCGGCCCAGTTTGTAAATAAGGGGCCTAAGGTTAGAAATAAAGGGTCTAAAGTTGGAAATAAGGGGACTAGGGTTGGAAATAAATGGCCTGAAGTTAGAAAGAACGGGTCTAAAGTTAGAAATAAGGGGTCTAAAGTTAGACTTAAGGTTTGGGTTGGGTTAAAACAGTAGCTGGGTAACAGTAGGGTCACGGTTGTTCTGAAATGGGCTTTTACGTGCTTCATTGGTTGATTCCAGGTATTTTTTTCCACATCTAGGGGGGTCCTGATGTATCTTCGATAGGGTCCCACTGAACATGTGTCCAATAAAGGCTGCAGCCTAATGACACCCCCCGCATGCCACAGCCAATGCAAAACTTACTGTTTACATTTGGACTGCAGCAAGCAGGACTAAAATGGGGAAATAAAGATGGTAGCCATGACGCTTTTGTACCATACTTAGTTCACTGCTGAGCTCTGTATGAACCCATCACACCCGCACTTAATCCAGATCATTCCAGTCCAATCTTCTTTCACATAAAGTCCATCAGTCATCGCAGGGCAAAGTACTGTAAATGGAATTTTGATTGTCCAGGAATCCCTTTTTTGTTTCTGGTGACCTTTACATTGGGTCAGCTTGACATTTGATTTCAAACTGCAATGGAGAACAGTATCAATTTGCTCCCCATAATCCATCCGCTGCCATTGCCAGGAGCAGACGAATCTGTTGGTTCAGATGGAATGTATTCAAGAACCTGAATGTAATCATCGTGTTTTCCCCATTCCTGCTTGCCCAAAGATTGTGGAGTTTTATGGTGCTTTAAAGGTAGAGGTTGCTTTGTCGTCTGGTTGACTGCATGCGACAGATCATGGCTTGAAGTGCAGTCCGGGTAGCGCCTATTATACAATCCCGACACAGCCAGTAGCACCCGCCGTGAAAATAAGGGAGAGAGCCTCCAAACCTGCCAATCCGGTGGCACCAAACCTACACAGCCAGGGAACGAGTGAGGGATGGACTTGAAAGTAACGGAAAAAGCAGTCGGCCGAGAATCAGGTTTCTCGTCCGGGAGGTACTGTATCAGCTGAGCATCTCTACCTCACATCCATCCATCCCTCCCTGCTCCCCCTGTGTTTTTATTTCCTCCTTCTACTGGATGCTCTCCCCCAGCCTCTTTTGTAAGTCTCTTACTTTGTTGGGTTTTTTTGTCAGAAATGTTCTCTGTGTGAGGGTTTCTCCAACTAATGGGCGGTTATGGGTAGTTGGGGGTTTGTGTTTGATTTTTTTATACAATGACTCCTCCTACCACTAAACCCCTTGCGAGGGGAATAATCTCTCTCTGTCTCTATCTCCTCCTTCGCTTGCCTCATAACGGTTTTTAGCGTGTCCGTTTCTTGGAGTCTCGACCGTGTGTCCTTGTGTAACTGAGTGTTTTGTCTTTGTCTAGTGTTTGAGTCGGACACTGCTGACGCTTGCAGGTCGGTGAGGACAGGTCAGGAGGGGTTGAACTGTGGCTCGGAGGTTGGCTGGTCCTTGAGTGCGCTCGGAGGGGAAGACTCCCCTGAATTTCTTGTTTTGTTCAGGGACACGCCAATCCTCCCGATCCCCCTGTTCCTCCTCTCCTTGACCAGGAACTTCAATAATCCGCAGCCCGACTCTATCTCTCTCTAACTTTAACTCTATCGCTTTCCGTCTCTCTTGTGGGTTCAAGACCTTGTTTCCAGGTCTTCCCCAAAGCCTGGTGAACTCCCTGCTTTTTAACAGATAATCCCTCTTCCCCCGTCCTCTTCCTCGTCCTCTCTCTATCTAATCAACTCCTTGGTAACACACACAAAAAATTGAATGTTTACATCACTCGATTCTCCTTTGACTTTATTAGGAACGCACACTAAGTACAAAGGCGCCTTATTCAGTGTTTAAAGGAAAAAAAATTAACAGCAAAGGAAGTAGAGGCCTAGCGTTACCTTCTCCAGGCTCACTGATGTCCAAAACTAACAAAACCAATTTAGTGCTATACATACTGATTGAGAAACACGGTTTAAAAAAAAAAGGATTAAAAAAAAATACATTTCAACAACTAATCTCAAACAACTGAATGAGTATTTGTGCTTAGTATGTATACTACTAAAAAGTGAGAGAATGTGCTGGTTTACATATTAAAAAAAGAAATATAATATATATGAATATAAAATGTGTATATAGCACTATGCCTCGTTGTAAACATAAAATGTATTGTGTGTTTGGTTTTTTTTTTTGTTTTTGTTTTTTTTAAGTGGCGGGTCATAGTTGATTGCTAATCAGTCGATAGATGGTCAGGTCGGTTTAGTTTGTTCAGTACAGGGAGGAAATGAAGGGAAAATCTGAAATAACTTCACACAAAGTCCAACACTGTTTAAAAAGAAAGACAAAAAAGATCCAAGTATCCCTTTAGACCATCACACTAGAAGGTTCTATTTCTTTGCTGTTTATAAAATGACTAAATATTTTTCAATGTTTTCTGTTTTCTTAAAAAGCAATTTGAAATGCAATACATAATAATCTTATCTTTAAGACAGCCTTTCCGAAAAACTGAGGTAATAACGTAAGGGTGTATGGTTGGTTGTTGAACTACAACACAGGCAATCTTTGAGCTGCAGATTCAATAGGCTACTGTACTGTATGTAGACTGCTGTTAAACACAAAAAAAATATAAAAACAAACTACAGGAAGAATGTGGTTAGTCGCGTCGTAAACACATAACACGTATACAGAACGAATCGTACTATTATACTCTTGCACAAATAACGTCCCAAGTAGTGAAATACCCTCACGATGTTTTCTTCTCATTGAAAGGAAGCCGTTGTAACTATGTTATCACCACCTTTTGATGGTGCACAGGTTTGTTCAAATCTGAGTTGCATTCAGCACTTACTCATATTACAGTTAACAGCCAATAACTATACTTGTATGACTCTGGTAAAGGAATGTGGGAGGGATGGAAAAGGAGAAATAAAAAGTAAGTTGTCGCTGGTTTGACCCAGTTTGAGTTTCAGATGAGGCAGGCACTGTAGGAAACTTTTACTGCTGCACCACTACTTCGTTATTCAAATTCAGAAGATACAGAATGGTGAACAGATAATGCTCCAACTTGATGGGAGACGCTGCAAGTCTGCAGTACTGACGCAGGATAGATGCAAAACATGTAATCTAAAACTGAGACTTGTTGAAGCTGAGAGCATGTGGTGGGATTTCTACAGTGGCTGCCGCTGTGCCTGTGAGGGTGCCTCCGATGTTCTAGAGGTGAATTACATCAAATCGACCCCATTTTTCATCATGGCAAGCCTTAAAAATCAATCGGGGGGAAAAACAAAGCTACCACTAGCTTTTATTATTACTGTTTCAACTCCTTTCCAATCCAATGTGGTTTATTATGAAATAATTACTGACGTAATTAAAACTTTTTTCAATAGCCATATTATAAAAAGTATATACATATATATGAATATATATTTGTGTGTTTGTGTAGATATCTAGATGATTATATACTTTCTTATAGAAAACTTTGATGTTGACCATTCTCCTCAGTGTTTTGAGAACACGTTGACACATTTCAACATAATAATACCGCTGTCCACTCGGTCTAGGTCCTAGGTCGATGGACAACGAATCCAAAAAAAGAAAAAAAACAAACAAACAAAAAAAAATTTAAAAAAATCCTTCCAAAGGGAATTACCCTCGTCAGAATGCAATACCTTTCTTTCCATTCTTCATTTCAGAAAAATGGGAAATGGCAAGAAAACTGTAAAACTTGATAGGCAAGTTGACCAAAAAATAAAACAACAATAAAGAGCGTGGCTTGTGGCGGCTCGTGAAAAATGTGATGTTTTACACGGCCGCATCAGATTCAGTTTTATAGATGTCATGTTTCCAATGCCATGGCCCTCTAAAAACACTTCTTTGTTTTTACGTCACTTACTGTTTTAGTTTGGGAAAACAATGTATCTGTCAGCTAGCTACACCATCAAATTAGCCCCTACCGGGACAGGAGTGCTTGCAATACCGGCCTCAGATTCCACGTCCATGTTTGATCAGCGAAATGGTTGTGTCACGTTTAAACATCAACCTTTGTACAATCCACAGAAACTGATGCGTATTCTGTCAAACTTGATGGCAACAGTGATGTCAAATCGGCACTTAGTAGGGACTGCAAACTGTCAAAATCTGCTAAATGTGAGTGGGTGTTTTTTTGGTGGAAGAAAATATTTTGACAAAGGGCATACATTGTTTTTGTTGTTTTTCATTACTATTTACATCTAATGACTATCAAATTCACAAATGATTTTTTTTTCTTTTTTAACTTAGTTTTTGGTAAAACAAAAAAGGTAAATACTGCTAGTGAGATTTTATATTTTTACATATGTTGGTTTTATTTTGCGTTTCTTTTTTTTATACGCCACTTAGTTTGGATGTCTTTAAATGGTGTTTTTTTTTTTTTTTTTCTTCTCCGTTTTGTGTGATTTCATATGTCTTGAGAATGTGGAGACAAAGGCATTTCAGTATTTTTGAATTGTTAAAATCTAGTTTCATAGAAGCGGAAGTATCTGATGTTATAAATTATATTTTAATTCATGTAAATAGTTTAAAACAGAAGACTATGGCTTCCTTTTAAACTGAATACATTTCTCTTCAGAGATTGTTTACATTATGAAACTGTAGAGATGTGCTCCTCATATACTGTATAAAGTACATATATTCATTGATTTGCCTCCAAAAAATAAAATCCTAATGAACAGCATTCTCTCAGTACTCATGGTGATTTTTAAATAATAGAAACACTGCATTAAAACATATATATATTGTTTTAGCTCCTGGCTATTTAGGGTAACGAGAGCCGATACTACAGTACCAAGTTCTTTCTGTACTGACGGGGCAGCATATATGCCTACAAGTGTTTTAGTCTGCTATTAAATGACATAAAAAAGGAGAATACCTACCAGCAACAAGGAAAAACAACACATGGAAGACAAAGACAAGTTCAGCTGCAGCGACAGCTCCAGGACTCATCGAAAAGGAAAATGTTTTTCCTGAGGCTAGCCTATTTTGTTAATTCTTTACAATGGGAGTGCTGTGTATTCACACTATATTGCAAACACCAGCAATAGGATTTAAAATAGTAATCCAACATTATTCACATTAGTCATTCTGCATCAACATTTCTTATCATTATTAGTTATTTATTAATATTATTATTATTGGTTATTTTCTATTTAAACTTAAAGATAGTTTTGTGACTCCAATTCACTTTCATCTAATATCAGTCACAAGCAGTTAAGAACTACTGAAATTGGAACAGTTTGACCACACAGGATATGCTTATAGATGAGCCACCAAGATGTCATGAAGGTCATGTCAATAGTCAATATTTAATAGTTTCACAATTTGCAAAAATGCCCCCAAACAATTGAGTGCCAGATGTGCCAAAGGATAATGGCATATCACATCATACAGTACAATGAGCAAGGCAAATTCTCTGAAAACAAAGTAACAGCTGAGCTGTCTTTGTAAATATTATTTTTTCTAACTATTATGGCTGATGTTACTGCGACCTGCAGCTGGCTAACAGTCACTTGATTTTAGGTGCATTGACTGAAAGCTGCTGTTTCAAAATAGTCTGACCTCTGTCCTCATCTATCTTCACTGACTTAAACCTCAGACTTTTGTGTCTTGAATACTCATGGGTGATGACTTACTAAAGGCTAATATATTAGTTTTTAAGGTCAGAAATCTCTCATGATTGACCAGGTAATCACCAAATTTCATACATACATACAGTACATCTTGGTGACAGTATTCACATATTGAAGACCAAGTATATAGTTAGTTTAGAAAGATTTTGAAGATTTCAAGATGATAGAAAGGCAACAGGAAGTCAAATAAGCACTGGTTCCAACCAAGGTCTGCAGAAGACCATCTCTGAAGCAACAACACCTTGTCCAACCTTGAAGCAGATGGGCTACAGCAGCAGAAGACCACACCAGGTGCCGCTGCTGTCAGCTAACAACAGGAAACTGAGGCTACAGTTCACACGGGTTTTCTCAAAATTGTCCAGTTTTACCAAAACTGGACAATAGAAGATTGGAAACACCACATTCAGATGGAAGCATGGATCCATCCTGCCTTGTATCAACGCTTCAGTATCGACCGTATGGGGTCCAATAGCAAGGTATTCTCAAAGAGGCAACTTATGTAATAGCACAGAGAACACGATCTACAGGTGCCTGTTTAACTGTGGCCACCCATCACATGCGCTTACTGAATTCTATGGACTTGTATTTGCTTGATTAGTACACACGTCAGTTTCTAAGAGTCGTTATTCATCCTTAGACTTGCTGTTCAAATATCATCATACCCTGTGTCTGCATGCTAACACAAGACTGCATGTATATTGTACTGCTATGATCAGTCTCTTCATGCTGTGGAGGTTCAGCTTCATAAAGCAGTATGCTCTGCTACACACACACACACACACACACACTCTTCCCAGTCTTCCCCTGGTTAAACAGCATCCTATTAACAAGCCACTGGCAATTTTCCGCCTGGCTGGCTTGTGATTCACATGTCAGTGACTGCACTGATGATGTCTGTGCACGGGACATCACTATACCAGCACTGTTGTACTGATGGTCTCTGGTCTCCTGTCACTCCCACATCAGCAAAAACACGTGGGAACATTTATGTTCCACGAAGCCCAAAGGCTACGAGGGAAGAGGAAAATCTGAATGCACCAGGTCCTCGAGAGGGCAGAAGAAAAGGACAAAAATAGTAAACAGAAGCAAATAGAGTAAACGCAATTTCATGGATGATAAAATAAGGAGGTTTGATACACAGAGGATGTCTCAGATTAAAGCACTGTAGTAAGACAGGCCATGGGGAAAAAACACTGAAAACCTGGAGTCTGGAGAAAGATATTGACCAACTGAAATTGATAAAATGTCACTGGGATCCATGCAGCGGGCGCCTCTGTGAGCCGAGCAAAACATAATCACATCAGGCATGTTAAGAGAAACTGACTCAAACTTTGGAACATTTAGTTTCAGAGCCTGTTTTGTTTTTTCCCAGTGAAAACAATGCTCACAGTATGACAAGGCTTTCACACCAACAGCAAGGCCATTATTTCCAATGGAGACAGCGGCTGTGCTCTTTCTTGGTCAGCTACATGAGCCACAGCAGTGTGCACTGTGCTCATGTTCCATTAGGTTGTATAGCCAGAGCCAAATCAAATGACTGTCTGACACCGTATAGGATGACCTCCACCGTGCACCCAGTACATTCATCTAAGAAAAATGGTAAAAAAACAAAACAAAACAAAAAAAGCCTAAAACCTAAAAAAGAACATTTTTTTTTCAGTAGTCCAGTCGATCAACAATCTGTTGTCCCAAACTAACTTTCTACTGTGCAGAGACGTTATTTGCTGTAAGTGTATCTGTTCAACCAAGAAAATGATTGTCTCTGCAGTTGGACAGAAGATAGGAAGTGGGCATGCTACATACTGGAAGTCACGTTTTATCAATAAAGTATTTTCTAGCCTAATACTCATTGGCATTACAATTGTTGTGCCTTCACTCAGGGGCAGTGAAAGTCAGTCTTTCTTTTCTTTTTTTTTTGGACCCTTGATTTCCCCGTCTTGGTGAAACACACAACAGCGTGTGTTGATGCTCCAGCAGCCTGAGCAGTCACTCACTTGGCTTTAGCTAACATCATTAGATGTTGATATTCGGTTGAATTTAGGTTGTGATCAAAGTTCAATGTTGGGACCATCCACACACACACATTCACACACTGGTGGCCAAAGCTATCATACATAGCGCCACCTGCTACTCAGTAACCATTCGGATGAGTTCAGTATCTTACCCAGTGAAACTCTGACATGCGGACTGGAGGAGCCGGGGATCAAACGCCAATCTTGAGATTGGTGGACGACCTGTTCTACCTCTGAGCCACAGCTGCCTCCATTTAGTGATATGGAGAACAAAATGGAAAGTTTGCAAATCATCATAACATCAGTGTCCACACAACATAAAATTCTAATGTCTTTAGACATTTACAATATCATCAACCCAATTTTCATTCCAACCAAAATTAAATATCTGCCCGATGTAAGAGTCCAATATTTTCCTGACATCAACCATATTGCGCCTTTAACGGGTAAGAGGAGCCTCAAAGAGCTTCCACAACTACCATGCCCCCCTACCATGGGACTTTTATTTCCTGACGACACCATAATAATAAATAAAATAAAATAAACTCAATTCCCCACCGAGATGATTTGAAATATAGCTTTATTAATTCAATGATTTTTTTTCAGGCCTGGAAAATGTGACTGAAATTCCATGACTTTGCCAGGTTTTCCATGACCTTGGGAACCCTGAATCCAGCGACCACACAGAGCTTTTGTATCACTACTACAGCCTCCTCCTAATGCGCTCTCAGCCCGCTCTGCGCCGACTCTGTGGGGGCGACTACAGAACATAGCGATCACTTTTCCCAGGCTCAGAGCTGACACTTCCACAGGAGTCGTCTCATGGTAAACAGAGACAGAGCGACAGTGGGGCAAGAAGAAGATGCTGCTGAAGCAATACGCTGCGCATAAGTCTATAATAACATAGGATGTTACCCATGGTGAAGAAAAAAGTCAGAAAACAAAATAAAAAAGTTCACAGTCAGAAGGCTGGGCTGGGACTGTTCTATACACTGGACGAATATTGACGTCCAAATCAAGTACTCATGCCTGTACCTAATTACAAGACTGTTGTATTAGACTGCGTTAGTGTTAGCTAGGTGTCCCTGCTCAGTGCATACACGCACATTATAAACTTCTAACCACAGTGAGATGGGTATTAAATAATTCATGTGTGATTAAAGTAACTTTCCTTTGGGTTTTGTATTTGTAAAGCATGAACTTTTTTTTTTTTTTTTTTTTTTAACTTTGGTGATTAATTGTAGAGCCCAAAGCCAGAGGAGAAAGCAGACGATTAGAAATCATCCTGTCAGCCATTTCCTGTCCTGCTGTCCTCTGTTTGGTTGTTTCTGTGGGGCAGTCGTGACTGCAGCAAACAGAGCGGCTCTGCAGTGCAGTGCAGAGTTATTAGACACACAGTGTCATCCCCATGAGCTTCAGCTTAACTCTGACAGGGACACCAGGACAAGACACTACTGTCAACCATGAACCTCATGATTCCTATTTATCTGCCTCAGTCCCCAGTGTGGAGACTGTGTGGATCATGTTTGTTTATCAAGTCTGTCTGATCACATTGGAGCTAAACTTGTGACATTTTTTAAAATTGTTCTAATCTGCATGTGTTGGATTGGGAGGCATTTGTTGTCTAATTTGTGTCAGGCTTCCTTCTTTCCTTCTTGTATTTCTCAAGCGTAAATTCCCTCTGATGGTTAATTTGTGTCTAAAGCTTTAGCTGAGCAACAATGTGTTTTTATAAATCTTGTACACGCTGCTAACTCGCACTACACGTTTCAATTTGCCTTTCTGTACAGCGAGAATCTGCAGCTCTTATGCTTCCATCGTACAGATCATTTGATCAGCCATGTATTAGAAGACAGAATGAATTCACCCTTCGCTGCTTCCCTTCACTGGTTCCTGTACAGCAGGGTCAGTCTTTGTTTCACTGTTATAATCATTACATTCAGTAGGCTATATCTTCAGTAGCTAGCTAACCCTACAATTTGATCTCAAGTGGGCCAGACAAGTAAAACCGCTGCATTAACCTGTAAATAACAAAGCCTTCAAACTTGTCTCTTAACGTTACAGGACGCTAACATCCTGAAAATGTTCACAGTTAATGAACAATTCATTTTCATACGAACTGATAAGCAGCCTGAGATGAAGGCTGAAGGCTGAAAGAAAAATAAGTGCAATTTCAACAATATGTCTGTTTAGCTAACTCACCCTCAGAGTACGGCTTTGATGCTGATGCTATTTCGTAAGCAAAAAAGTATCTAGCTTTCACAGCTGCGATGCTGATCTCTCGGCTACAACTAAAATCAGATGTATTTTTACTCAAATCTGCCAGCAATTAATTTTTACTGATCTGATCATCAACCATGGCTGGGTCACCTGGGCGAGGGTGTATGATGCTGAAAGACCCGAAACACCTGAAGACGCCAGGTTACATCACTGATGATGCGTCAAGGTTGGACCTTTAGGTATGTGTAAAATCAGTCAGTCTTTACTGATATTTTCTGGACTGTCGTAGACCATAAGAATAAGATGTACGAACTTTGAAAATGGGCGTAGTTCCCCTTTAATGTTCATGTTAACCAGTTAAGTATGCTTTTAAATGCATTGCAATCAATTCATTTTAAAAACTGGGCTTTCACATCAGCCGCATCGAGCGTCATCTCTCAGGAAACTAACTGAGCTCATCATGACACACTGCAGAGAGCAGCAGCAGGTCAGAGGTCACCTTGTGCAACTCGCTGATAACAGTTACACTCAGTGGATGCTGACACTGTGTCACACACGCGTCCTACATGATGACATAAGACCAAAGACCTCTGCTATGCTTTATTTTTCACCTAAGATTGAATTTAAACACTATAAATTTCTATCTGTACCCTACTGATGGTCCAGTTATACTGCTGGATGTTGTGAACCTGCTGTAATATTATTTTGTTGGCCGAAGAAAAAGATATCAAACTCCAGGTTAAATATCATGACATATTTGTGCTCAGCAATATTTTTTCACCTGGCTATAAATTATATTACCCCCAAAACATCCCCGGACACCCCCGGGGGATTTGGAGCCTGAGATGGAGAACAACTGCTCCACAGTACTGCAGTATTTGGTGTTTTATCTCTGAACAGATGCAGGCAAAATTCAATGTGCTGCAGTTTGTGATACGGTTGGTTTCCTGCACAGATCCTGCATATCACTCGGGTTGTTGGATAAGCCTCTTAACTGTCCTCATGAGACATGATCCAAGCTGCCACATACATCACACCTGCTGCGACTGAAATGATTTGGCATTGTTTTCTGCATGTGTTAAAGAAAGGTGAGAAAAGACATAATGAGAAAGGCTCCGTCATCGTGTCTGCCAGAGATCATATCTCCTCTCTTAAATATTCTTTTGTCCCATGAAACAGGAAAAATCCAACAACTGCAGCAGTTATTTAAATTTCAAAGTGACTCGGAGCTTCTTTTCTCTTGCAATTAATCCAGTTATTGAGCTTAAAGAGCTTTTTAATGCTATTCTGTTTCTAGGGGAGCAGCTTTGGTTCATGTTTACATCCTGTCAGCTACAGTGGAGGGTCATTATCTCAGTGACAACATTAAAAGTTTGCATTGGTGCCAGACTTTGGAGCCACTTAAATAAGTATTTCACCAGGGATGTGCCATCATCTCGTTCACGATAATATCGGTATCATTTTTAATATGATATGAAAAATTTGACTTGTGAGCAGCCTCAGTAGTGTGGAATAAACTGTGGCATCCTGAATGTTGTATAAACAGACTCTTTTAGTGACTTACCGCTCAGAGGGAACTCAGTCAGCAGCACAGCGCATCTCGATGTCGTCTTGTGATTTTGTCATAAACCTTGTCATATTGTGATGTAATTTCAGGGTCACATCAGTGCTACATTACCAGAGAAAACAATATAGAAAAAGCTTGTTGGCCGATTCTGAAAGTTAATTTTAGAGCCAGTATCAGCCAATACTGATTCATTCCTGCTACTCTCTCAGGCTGGCGTCTGGTTCTCGGGCAGCACTCAGCACTCCAGTCTCTTCCTTTTACACCTTAGCAAGAATTACTTGAGACTGATGGGTTCATCTCCAAATCAATGTAGGGCATCTCAGCAGAGATGATACTAGCTAATGTTAGCTAAACAAAGTCCAAATGCTAACTTAGTTCATTGATAAAGAAAGTAACAAGTACCACTAAGTGATAAAGATTCAGCTTTATAGTAATAACAATTTGAAGGTTGGTTAGTGATGTTCACTGTGATTTGGTCATAACTGACTATGGCTAAGTTTGTCCGTGTGAGTGGAGGGGGGTGTGGCTTAGCCATAGGTCAATAACAGCCTGGTCAGTGATGACAGGTCGGACCTGCCCCGTTTGGTCAGGTATCATGATGTAACTGTTTTGAACTGAACAGGGGCTTGAGTTGAGCCACGATCTATTTGGAGACCAATAACAAGGAAAAAGAATGTGTACATTTAGATGTAAAACCATCAGTCAACCTCGTATAATGTGTTTGTTTTTTTTTTTATTTGTAGAAGCATTTTTCAGTAGAAGGTGAAAGCCCACAGGATGGATTAAAGTGGGCCTAACCTGTTCACTTCAATCAGCACCAAACTGACACCTATGCAAAATTCGAATGATGTCATAAATGTAATGACCTTTCATTTTCTTGGTTACATTTTAATGCTACTGCATTAACAAACAGGAAATGCCGTTGTGAGGACTGTTTATATTGTCAAGTTTGAAAAGGTCTTTTAGTAATCTGCAGAGTAGAAATGCTACAAATTTGTTAAAAACAGCTTCAAAAATCTTTAAATATTCTTGCATTTCTTTGATTCAGATGATTATTAATTAAAACTTTGAGTTATTTTGGCTTTCTATCACATTTATCAAGATAAATCTTTGGGCTGTAGTAATTTAAAATGGCCATCGTTCATTATTTTTTGATATTCCATATAAAGTGCCAAATAAGATTATACTAAATACCCTTAAATCTAATTAAGTGGAACATAAATGGAAAAAAACAAGGTTAAGGAGGAAAATAAATGAATAGACTAACTTGCGCAGGAAATACTCTTTAGTAGCAGCCCGGTTATATATGTGCTCTCAGTGCTGCAGCTCTGACACTCCACAATCTGAAATGCAGGAGATCAACTGTCAGAATTTGAGATAACTGTTGTGTTCAGAGCATCAGCCAAACCCTAAAGACAATACGCACAGGCGTGCATCATGAAATGCTGATGACTCTGCATCACTGGGGCAAAAGAAAAAAAAAGCCTGAGCAAACTAGTCAAGTGACTTTCTCTGCTTGGAAACTGCAGCCGACCCATGCACAGTCGTCCTATAAATAGTCCTGCATCGCTCTCTCGGCTGTAGCTTGCAGGCTGGCAGCTCTGCAGTCACGACTGCCCCCGATCGCTGCTAGAATGAGGCTAAAGCTCCCTTCCTTTAGGCTCACTGGGTGTACTGCAGCTGCTGCACTCCTCCTCTCCCTCTCTCTGCAGTCACGGGTTGTCGCTGCGTCAGAGCCCAGCTTTACAAGCTCAGCTGATCATCACAACCATATACGGCAATCCTTTGAGCTCCCAGCACGCCTTGACGTCATGGGGACTTTCGTCATACACCAATGACGACACACTCGGGTTATGTATCCATGCTATTATTATATTACTACAGCGTGTGAGGGAGGGAGGGATGATGAATCTAGTTCAAGTCCTGTCCCCCACCCCCACCCCACCGCCCCGCCGAGGCTCCAGTGGCGATCACTTTTCATTACCACCACTCTGGCGTCATGTCGCGTTTTATAACACTATTATGTATGGTTCTAGGTGGGAGAATTAACTACACAAATACATGCAAATGGATAGTGCAGCTGGCAGATGTTTATACATCAGCAGCTGTTGTGTAAGTCTTTCTTTCGTGTGCATGGTTCCTGCAGCAAACTGCATCAGCGCTGCAGACAGTTCTCTCTCATTCACACGGATTCCTACTCACTCTGATACAGCCTGTTTCCAGATGTTTACTCTTCAACAAATATTAACATGTTGAACAGTGAAACTGACATGTATGCTACAAAGTCTGTACTTCTCCACAGCTGCTATGTGCATCTGGTTTGTTTAAAAGGAAAAAAAGCAGCACAAGTAGATTTCTCCATGTTTGGTTTGAATTCTAAAATGCTTTTATCACAAAAATCTTGTACTGGGCTGAGTTTAAAGTGGTGCCAGGATGTGTTTTCCTCAGAATTTTACAGATAGTATCCCCTAACTTTGTCGTCAGGGTGACTGGTCCCAGTTGGTCATTTGCAGGTCAAAAGACATCCAAGAATCTTGGTTCAAACTGAGCTAAATGTGATTAAAAAGTTAAACATTTGCAGACTTGTTGTACGCCAGTGGCTCCCAATCTGGGGGTCCTGACCCTCACTATGGGTCCCCAAAGATTCACAGGGGGTCACAAGGTCTCCTCAAATTTACGCAGGGGCATGAACATAAGAATATTTTTATGGGCTTTTTGCCTTTAATGGACAGGACAGTATGTGAAATTGGGAGAGAGAGAGAGAGAGAGAGAGAGAGAGGGGAGTGACACGCAGCAAGGTGCTGCAGGCTGGAATTGAACCTGCAGCCGCTACAGTGAGGCATTGCCTCTGTACATGGGGCGCCAGCACTATCCACTACACTACCGACGCCCCACAGAAGCCCTTTGTTAATAGAAATTGTGCAAATCTGCAGGAAAGCCCAATCAGTGTTTTTTCAGCATTGGCAGTATAACAACAAAATCAGGGAGTGCAGCAAAATGCCGCCTGCCTACTTTTGTTTATACAGAATGCGCCTTTTTCGGGGCAATGGGGGGGCGTGAGCAAGTAACAAAACGTGTAGCTCAGCGTGTGACGTAAACAGTGACGTGGGAGGGAAGCCGCGGCTGGTCAGTCCTTCGGCGATTCTCTCGTAAGTCGGCCCGTCCTTCACCGTCCCCGTCATCTGACGGTTAATGGCCTCTTCGTTTGCGAGGACAAGGAGGGCGCACAACTCCTTGTCTCCCCAGTTGCTCATCTTTACAGTGTCTGTCAGGTTTGTGTTTCCCTCTTGCTACTAGCTGCTCGCTAATTCCTGCTATCAGCTGTTTCCTGTTTATCCAACGCCAGTGGCTCGCACGTGCAGCGTCATCAACAGCTCCTCCCACGAGTCATCAACAGCCCCTCCCTTGGCTGAAGGGCGCCTCGTTCTTTTTAAGCTAAAAAGGTTCCGCCAATATGTCTACCCTACGAGGTGGAAAATTGGGCACCTTGGATCAACTCGCCAATCCGGCTCGGTGTGTCTAATTTGCCGAAAATCTGGCAGTGTAAAAGGGGCAATAGACAGTGCAGGTATTGCGGTTGCACTGGGACCTGTAAGGTGTGTGTGGGGGGGCTATAGAGAGAGTGGACCCTCCAACAATGTGTGGGGCGGAGCATTGGCCCTTATTAGTGACTGCCACCTCAGAAATAGGCCTACGTTCAAGGAAGAACTCTTACTAAATTCAAAAAGGTGCCATTTATGCTGTTGAAAAAGGGAAACTCATTTGTATCATGTCTTTTTTGTTGTTTTGTAAAATAGTCTTTAGCATCTCAGTGTTTCCCACAGGACAGGAATCTATTTGTGGTGGTGTGGTCGGGGGGGGCGGGAGACTTGACAGGTATGAGTGGGAGAGCATTATTTGATAGGATGTTATTGGACTATCAGAATATGCTACCCCTGAAATATTGATGCGTCAGTGCGTTAAGTGCGTCTTTACGATGCATACCGCCACCTACTGCACCGGAATTGTAACGACAAGCTACATTCACAGACAGTGAGTCCCATTATAATGTGTTTATGAGCCAGGTCGAACAGGTAGCGCCAAAAGCAGAAAAATCTGCGCACCGCCACAGATAAATGAATGTATGGGAAACACTGCATCTATAACAAAATGATATGCTTATTCTATATAAAAACTACAAAATGATTAAATTAAATGAATAAGTTCTTTTAATGTTTTCTGACATTTTATCAATACTGTATTGTAAAATTTGTATTAATTTTAATAATGTAACCCTCGATGTTGTGCTTCACAGTGGGAGAAGTTATAACCTGTGCAGCATCTTTGCGTGCTCAGCAGAGCATCGTAGGTCGTAGCCTGTGATTCAGTAGGCGCTGTCATCGTACAGTCTGCATACATTAAACTTGATGGCACACCCAAGTTTCTTAGATCCATGTCGCACAGAGTAGCTGCACTAAACTTATAAGATTGCTAAAACCTCACAGTCTGTGGGAGGCTTTAATATTAAACTATAAAATAATTAAATTAAATGAATAAGTTGATATTTTCTTTGGTATTTTTTGTCATACACATGCAGTGATGATTGCAAGGTATTAAATATGTTGATGTTGTCAAGTGTTGAGTCTCTGTTTGATCATGTGGGAAAACAGTGTGTGCACAATAGTGTCCTCTAGAGGCCATCATAGAAGCATGCACTGGGGCCAGTTGTAATTAACTTACACCAGTGGTTGGATGTACTGCCAATTCTCAGAAACGGCAATGGAGATGGATTATAAGAAAGTGAAATGAACATTCAGTTCACAGTCAACAGCTCTGGTAGTCAATTATTTCAACTTATGTAAACGAAGAGCAAATCCAAAGTGTTGTTTATATTTCTGTTTTTTATAATAAGTGCAATGCTGCCTTAACAATGATTTTACATAACAGACATCTGAAAATCTTTTTCAGTTTCAGTTGATCTCTTGTGCAAATCAGTGCTTTCCTTTTTTTTTTAATCCAAGCACAGTAATGGGAGAAAAAAAAAACACACAATTTTTACAGCCTGACAACTTCCTTGTAGAATCAATGAACATTTGTGGTTTGGGATGAAAAGATTTTGTTGTTTATTTTCCCAACTTGAAATTGTTGGACACTCTACCAGCGGGGGATGCCTATTTTTGGGGGGAAATACATGTTGGCACAACAGTTGGCCGATCCTGCACACTGCTGTCAGTCAAATGCTTGCTGGGTTGTGAATTCTTACGGTTGAAAAGAGTGCAAAACTTTTCCGAACAGATTCTCTGGGGAAATGAAATGAAATGAAAGTGCAGCGAGAGTTCAACAAACATGCAGAGAGAGTGTAACGAGTCGGTGCTTCAGAAACTAAACACTGACAGAAGTGCATGCGGATACTCTGTGTATCCACACAAACATGTGTTTAATGCTGGAATACACACATTTATTTTCTGGCCAGAACAAAAACACAATGCAGAGATGGATGTGGGTGCAGAGGTCGCTCACACCCAGAGAGAGGTGGTATATTTTGTTACTGCTTTCTACAATAGCACTAACTCATCAGGTGTATTTTTGCATCTGCATTAACATAATATCAGCCTGGTGAGACCGTCCTGATGACGTGAGCTCAACATTCTGTTTGCTTGGTGCCGCCCTGCCTCATATCTTGGCGTTAAAATCCAACTGGGGCCAATCAGTGATCTGCACCGTAGTTGACAATGTAACCAGCCAATCAGGGTCTGTGTTGTGAATGACTGAGCCTGTCAGTTGCAAAAACAAGCACTTTTAGAGGATGTACACTGATGGTGCAAACATACCGAGTGGTTACATTGCAACCTGTTTTATGGCTGTTGGCTGTAGCCCTCTATCTCAATACTGGAACAATTCTTAAAACAGTTGTTCCCACAAAACAGGGACAATGAGCTCCAGTTTAAAAAATACCAAACACATTCTTTAACCATATTAGAAGTGATACGTTTGTGTGTTGAGGATGAGAAATGAGTCCACAGAAAAATAATTTTGCATACACTGAATTGAGTTGTCAGCACAAGAACTGAGCTCAGATCGACATATTATCTTGTAACAGACTTAAAGATACAAGCCCATGTTTACATCAGCCTGTTTAGATGCGCATCTAGAAGTATCGCATCGGAAAATTATGATGGAAACACTAAAAGTCGAATTAAAATCCCCTGATTCGCACAAACTAAAATTTAGCAGGGTTTTAGCAGGGTTTTGGTTGATTCGAAATAATGTTGATTCGCAAAACGGGGGATGGAAACAGTCATGCTCGAATTAAGTCTGACGTAGCGCACCTCTCTCCATGGTGATATCCACACTCTGGGTCGGGAAGGTGGTAATGCTGGTTACCAACCGCCAGAAAACGTAGAAGAAGAAGAAGAATGCAAGACTTGTTTTGTTTCCGGTTTCTTTTAATGCGCATTTCCCAATGATTTGAATCACTTTTGGATGGAAACATAGCTACAGTATATATTACACACAGCAGCAGAAAACAAACTGTCAGTGACCTGTCAGTAATAAAACCACACTACAGCTGTGGTATTCACAGAGAGCATTTACTTTACAAGCACTGTTCTCAGTTTCGTGCCGTTCATTTGCATTACAAAGTTATAATTGCCGACTACCTGACAGCACGTAGGCAAACAAGCTGAGAGGAACGTGCCAACACACCTACTGTCACAAGATCTGAGTCAAAAATACAGAATACTTGACATTTGATTCAGAGACACTACTGACATGCAGGTGTGGAACGTTCTTAGTCGAGGCTGAATCTGTTTGCCTCTCTGTGTTTAATAACCTGCATCACAAAAGGTCCCACATCTACAGAATCCACAGGACATGATGCAAAATACCAAAATACCTGATCTCAAACTGCTGCAGGTTGTTGGTTGCCTTTTTTCTTGACAGCTCATGAAACAATAAGCATATATTAGCCTGATCAACACAAGCGTCTTGAACTGTTTTAATTAAGGGTTCAAGTTGGAAAGTCTCTGTCACATCTTCAAACTGCAGATGATCAAATGTTTTACCACAGTAAATGTTATCTAAGAGCATGTACGCTGAATACTGCAGCTGACTCATAAGTATTAAGTTTAATCAGGGGATGTGTTAAAAAAAATGTTGATCAAACATGGATTAAAGTTTGCTGTAGATTCCATCTGCAGATAAACAAACAGACATCAGTACAGATACTTCGAAAGGGACTTTTTATGCTTTGCCATATTTTCTGTCTTACATATATTATTACAATGTCGGATTTTCATTAAAAAAAATATATATATCGTCAATGTTTCAGATAATTAGGTCAATGTATGTAAAAGTAATTCCTGTATGCAACAACCTCCAGACTGTTCTGAATACGATTATAAAATTTGTTCTACTTTGGTTACAAGCTGATGTCAGATACTGATGAGTTTCTTAATGTGGTCATCTGCTCCAGGCACGCTGGTGCATGTATTTACATTACGTAGCCTATGATGCTACACGCTAACATCAAGGAAACATGTAAGTCGGGTTGTGGATGTTGTTAATGTCTCCCTGATTTCGGATCATATTCAGAAGGTGCTCAGAAGGTTTAATTGGTGATTTTTCGTGGTAAAAAGTGTCACTGTTCTCTGTTCTCTGTTCCCTGCGGCTGTAATGACGGTGCAGAGACACTGAGAGGATGAATACAAATGTTTCAGCAGAGACAGTTTGAGGAAAATGAAGTGTTTTTGAACATTAAAGCATGTAAACACGTTCTAGTCCCAAAACCCAAGGATGAACCTGAAAATGAATATAATAGGTCCCCTTTAAACAGACTCTTAAAGGAAAACAACTGATGCTCTGCATGCTTCAGCCCATTAGCTTCTTGACAGACTTTGGATTGTAACCTTTTCTGTGCTTCATCTTCTCGGCAGCTGCTAGTTTCAGTTCATGCCACTACCGTATTATAAACAATAGCTTCTTTGCATATGGCTTCAGACATCAGTGTACTGTCCAGATGGACGGCAGGCGAGAGGCAAAGACAACCAACACTGCAGGTGATGCCCATGATTTGAGCTGTTTATGGCTGTCCCAGTCGACCAAATTGGGAAAAACTAAAGACCACTTCAAGTCCCGAAAATAATCTGATGTAAAGGGGAGAAGTAAAAAGAATCACTGAAAAATAGCAGTAGATGTGGAACAAAAATCCTCCATTTTCAGTCTGGAGGAGCAGAGTCAACTAATGTCAAACTTAAACATCAACGCATTGTGTTAAACATGTTAAAATAATGTGTGACAATGTCGTATTTTAACTACAACTCAGATTTTTACAGCGTTTCACCAGACCTCTGGGAACAGTTGGCCTAGCAGGTAGAAAACAGTAGCTGAAGTTAGCCAATGTTAGCCAGTAATGTTAGCCTGACAGCAGTGCATCCATGTACAGAGTTGAAGTATAAAATGCAGTTACACTCAAGACAACAGTTGTTTCAGTCATGTTTTAGCTCACTAGGACTGTACGCCTTCATTGGTTCGCCTTGCAACATTAGGAGGTCTGGAAAACAAGCTAATCAGTCAAAAAAAAAAAATGTCTTTGTTCTTTGGGTCGCACTTCAACATGAGTTTCAATTATCTGCTGCCTGAGGATTCATCCAGCTCTTAATGTAGTCACTTTCCTATACTCACCTCAGGCAGTGCATGGATTTATCACTTCTCGCCCTCCATCTGAATTCTGTGCATCATAAAAGTCACTTGACTGCAAACAAGCTATTTGAAGAGACTGACGTGGTAATGCTCTATGATCGGTGACTGTTTTTCAAAAGGTTTGCAGGTTGCTGACAATAAACACTGAAGCTGTCGTCTGAGCAGAAACATTTTTATTGCAAAAGCGTCAACATTTTGACAAAGTCTACATTTCCTCTTACATGTAGCTGGTCTCCCAGGTTTGATCTTTTTACATCATACATGTAGCTTGCTGGATGCAGGACTGGAGATATGGTACTAGAGCACGTAAAATTTGAGCTGTGCACATAATTCTCAGCTCTAGATTCACGCTGCATGTAATTTGCTAAAGAAAGTATGTTGTTCAGGTTCACACACTGACCGTGAGACTCCAGATATTGACACTTTTCAAAAACAGTGAAAAACAAATTTACCACTGATAATGTCGCGGGGCACAAAGAGTACGATGACAGCACGTGGACAAACAGGACAGCAACAGCTGCACTGTAAAACACTGCGGTCAAGCCAGCCAACACTTGGGTTTTGATGCACATCTATTATTTCGGCATTTAATCTATACATCATGTTATAAATAAGTCTTGTTAAATGTTACATCACCGTGGACGTTTTAATATGATTAAAGTATATAACAAAGAAGCGCAATGGATTTCTGCTCAAAATGTGTCGGACTATGATCATAAGCAGTTTCACTGTGCATTACTGTAGATGGAAAATCAGCTCATATGATACTGTAACTCACTGAACATTTCCTTCTTTATGAACTCTCATCTTTCAGAGGTTTGCTGAAATGTTAAGTGTAATCCTGCTCTGCATTACACCAACTATGACCATTTAAAATTTAATTTATTTTACTGTACAGGTCCTGAGAGAATTAAATGTTGCAGCAGTAGATGTTGTATTTCTTCCAGTCAAATCAGGCCGAGGCAGAGGTGCCAAGTAAGGAGGACAAATACACCAAATGTTGCGGGATGTTGGAGGTTCCCACAAACGCCTGAACACATCATAAAGCCAAGTGTATCTAATGAGTAATACAGTATCACAGAACCAAAGGATGGACATGAAGAAGCAGTGCAGAAGGAAAGCTGAACAGACAGAAGTTCAGGAGACAGTTGAAGGAAGAGACCTGGGTATGTCAGGTGAGATCAAAAAAAGAAGAGAGATTTTTGGGGAAACCCGACGCTGGACCACCAACATGCAGAAAGCAACCAGGTACTGTTGTAGCATCTCTAGCTGACAATACAAGTCTTTGAATTGGACTGGGCCGCACCTGCTGCAGGAGGGAGGAAGGAAAGAAGGAAGGAAGGTAGGAAGGAAGGGAAGGAAAAACAGAGCGGAAAGTATTTAGTTAGACAGACATTTAAAGTGAAAGGATGAAAAAAATGAATTCTGTTACTATGGTTACCAAGGAGCAGTTTTGGCAAACATTTCTCACCCAAAACTACCTCAGGATTGGCACCTGAACTGTTTCAGCTCAGGGGCATTTATGTCCCACATGAAACTGGGAGAGTAACACATCATCTGTGTGTGTTCACATGTCTGGGAGCCTCCTACCTTGTTTGGCTCCTGCACCTTTCTGAGCTGCCTCCTCCTTGGCTTTCTGCTGCTCCGCGATGGCGGCCAGTTTGGCCTCGTGCACCTCCTTCAGGGCGTTCCACTCCTTCCTGTTGTTCAACAGGCGATCCAGCATGGGGGTGATCTCCGGGTGGAAACGACTGAACTCCTGGAGAGCAGGACGAGTCAACACAAATCAAATCACAGCAAATCAATAGAGCTTTGTTAGGTCCAAACAGTTATTAAATCTTAGAAATGCAACACTAACAAATGAGTTTCAGACGGTGCTGACAAAGTCGATGATGGTAATCAAGTTGTGCACCTGAACCATCTTGAAATAAAGTTACCTGACCGAAGCGTCAATACCAACTTAAAATACCATCAGTTTCTGGATGAGACAGACTGAAGATCTAACGTAACAGGTGTCACACCTGCACGTACAGCTGCAGGTGTTAAAAAGAGTCAGTAGTGAATGTTTCTGTGTGGTGTGTCGTCTCACCTTGTACACGAAAGCACAAACGAAGTCGATGAAACCACACTGCAGCTTTGGCAGATCATCTGCTTTGTTTCTGTCCATCATGGGCTGAAGGGGAAGAGAAAGGTGTCGTTGTCAACTGCACTGCTTGTATATTAATGACTTTATAAAGATCAAATGTGTCAACTTATTTAAATGGTAACCTAGGTACTTTTTTAACCTGGATTCTATTTCCCCAAGTTTTTGTTCCTTTTAGACCTAGAATCGTCTCCTTTGGTCTGAATCAGGGACTAGAGTTGGTTTGTGTTCTCACGGCAGCATTGATTGATTGATTGGTCAGAATTTCCATGTGGGAAAAATCCAGGAAGTAAAGCAAACGTTGAAGAAGAGAACACTTGCAAGATAAATGTGACACTTTCTAATGTCACAATGGAGGGACAACTACGCAGGTTGATGTTAGCGCTGCTCATCGTGGACTATATTGCTGTCATTGTTCATTTTAGTCAAACCATACGGTTTGAAAACGAGGCGCGGCTCCAACTAGAAAACAATGTTTTGATGCATTGGATGTGCTGAATGTGCATATTAAGGCAGTACAGGAGGAGGTGCACATTAATAATCCTCCAGGACTGAACTGAACTGAATTTAAGTGAAGTTGACCTCTGACCTCTTGGCAGAGTCGTTTTTGCAAACATACACTTATTTATCAGCTGCAGTACCATCACAAAGAGAGACAGAGCTCCATCCTCACTGACTGGGAAACTGTGGCTTCACTCAGTTTGTACAAAAGAAGCCCAAACAGAGTGTCGCTTATAGAAAAGCATCACTTTGAGAGTTTGAATTAACATGTGTCGCTACACTATATTCACATTAGCAGCCACTTCCAAAAAGACGTGAGTGTGAGCAGCACACTGGACTGTAGAAACCTGTCACAGTTCACGCAGGCTGTAATTGCCCACCTACATTTGTGTCGCAGCCTCTGCAGAGGTTTTTTTTTTTTTCCTTGTCAGACCACAGTGAGTCACAGAATCGACTGCTGGGAAAACACAAACTGATCAAAATGAAAAGTTTTCCCTGCTGACACAGATGCTATTAAATTCGGAGCACTGTGAGGTTACAGAGTGTGGGATGGTGCTTCTCGCACTTCAAGTGTCTCAAGGACACGAGGGAACGAGACAGAGAGAGACACAGAGGCAGAATGGAGGAGAGGGAGCCAGGGGAGGGTATGGTCGGCTGGGTTAGGGCCACAGTGCCCGCTCTTTCTGTATCAGTGCTCCACATAATGGCCTGTACATCGCTCAACACCACCGCCACAAGGAACTAAATCTGTCTTTTCATTTTGTCTTCCCACTGCGTCAGTGTGTCTCTTGTTCTCCTCTCTCTAATCGTGTCCTTCCTGCTCCCCATCCTAAATTGGAGCCTCAAGGAGAGCCTTGTCTTGCCTTAATTCCCATGATTCCTGTCCACCCACCAAATCCTTTTTCTCCTCCTCTCAAACTTTAACTCACTGGCACAAACTTAAAAAAAAAACACTGGAGAGATGGTCAAACAGAGTAAACTGAAAAATCCAGATCTTTGAGAAAAATACCATCACAGGCAACTGAAATAGTTTGCAAGCTATCTAGCCTTAGCTACACTTGCGGGTGATTATCCTGACGTTCACACAGTGGAACACATCTGAATTTTGGGAAGATACATAATTACTAATTTTATGGGTGAAATGAAAAAAACATTACCACGAGTAGTAACGAATTACTGTTGGCAGGGAGTGACAAGTGAAGTAACATTATTACTTTTGAAATGAGTAATGAGTAATATATTACGTTTTTAGAGTAGCGAGCCGAACGCTGGTTATGAGTGCACCATCTCAGTACTCATAGTGCACTGCATTTTGCTGTACTTGTCAATATGAACACACTGAAGCACTCAAAATATCAACTGTAAGTATGAAAGATAACAAACTGAGACTCAGAAAAGATAAAACTGTTAACCATCTCTGCACTTATAAAATCTCATAGAAACATTTTACTTCCTGCCTGATAATAATAATGTTGGTCATTATTGATTGTCAAAGAGAAGTCCTCTCCTCTGAGGCCAGAGGTCGACTTTAAATCGAACTGCAGCTCTGTTAAAGCTGGAAGGTGTTCAGTGTTTTAGCTTCAGGGAATGTCGATATAAGATAAATGTATCTGTCCCTCTAAATCTTCTTTTAAGTGTCTCTCTCTCTGTCTCAAGCATTTCGCTCTCCATGTCCTTACAATGGGATTTTGCTCCAGGACTGTCCTCTCCAGGTCTCCCTGCTCCCAGAACTCTGCAGCGACCGACAACGCCACCTAGAGGGTGAATCAAAAAGGAATTTGTGTCAGTGGTGCAGCTGACAACACATACATGACAAAAAAAACCAATCACATGTAGAATTATTTAATTTTGATCATCAGCACGCTCTCAGTTCTTCGAATGAACTCAAAATATGTGGAGGCTGAGCTGAAAACCAAATTGTGTTATACTGATCTTTGAGAAGTTAGGGTTACATCTCAAGTTTCCTGAGCCCAAGATGTCATCTTTAAAGGGACCAATTACGCAGTTACGCTAATTTTTTAAGTTCATATTTATATTGGTTACTATTAGAACATGCTTACATGTTCCTCATATTGTCTGTGCTGGAACACCTGCGGTTTACGCCTCTTAGCTCATCACTGCGCCATCATTGCAGGTGGGGAATGACATTAATCAGGGTTCCCAGACATATTCATGGAGAAACTCACTTTTGCTGTTAGTAAAGTGTGAAGTTTTGTGGTGGGCAGGGCTTAGCTGGAGGCAAAACATCTCCACAGACATTAGCTAGCACTAGCAAGTTCTGTTGGCTTGTTTCAGGCAATGGAAGAAGATGATGCGAGTGGTGCGTTCAGAAATACTCATTCTGAGTGTGAGAGCGCTCTGGCCCAATCTGGACTGATCGTAAATTCGGAGCGCTGTCCGAATGTACCGTGTGGTTATCCAGAGCACTCTGTGCGCTCGTCTGGAGAGTTGGAGAAGCAGAGCACCAAGCGTAGTGAATGTGTGATTGACTTAACCGTTTAACAATAAAAGGGTCTATATGACAGGAAAAAAGGATAAAGCATAGTGGGTCTTCTTTAAGTTGCAAAAAATTCAATTCAGTCCAAAAAATTGACATAAAAATAAAAAAGAAGCAAGTCATTACATTTGAGTCGCTGGAACCAAAAAAAGTTTGACTTCTTTGCTCGTACGATTTCACTATTATTAAAACTGTTGCAGATTTATTTGCCCTCAGCTGTTTCAGCACAAAGTGTTCTGGTGAAATTGTCCTTTAAGATGCAGGCTGTCAGATACTGTGGCTGCTGCTGGAGCACCATTTCCAGGGGGCTGATCTGAGTGGCATTTTAACAAGTGGGAAATCTTCCCGTGCATGTTGTTAAAATCAGCCCATAAAGCTTTCACAATGTCCCATAAATGAGAATCTTATTCACAGCTCACAAGGCAGTTTCAGGCTTTGTGTCCTGATGAGATGAAAGCCAGTTTTGTCTGCCCTCACAAACCTAAAATGGAGCAACGTGAGATCTGATGAATAATATGTGAATTCTGTATTCAGGATAGAAACCCTCATTTTAGAAAGAGTTAGTCATCAAGCCAGTTTTGGGGAACAATTGCCACGAGGCTGGTGCAGCCAGATATTCTGCGTGCGTGGGCGGCAGAACTGAGTGCAAAATAAAATATCTGCCATAAAAATGTCAGTGGAATATCTTATCAAGAATGGAGCAGCTGGAGCTTTTGTCTCTCCATAACATCTTAGAAAGGGCTGTCTATCATCAGTAAAAATCTGTGTGAGTCTATCTGTGCTGTGGAAGATTTTAATGTAGAAATCTGACCATCTTACCCACTTAAATCACAAAGTAGAGCTATAATACAGACTGATTTTGAGCCAGCAGAGATTCACTCTGGTTAAATAAAATCCTGGAGCTGAGCGTCTGCAGGCCTCTGCACATAATAACCATGAAAACCTTCTGAAGGGCAGCTGAAATGTGTAAGCGCTGTATTCAGGGTGGAATTCACCTTTAAAAAGGGAAGAGTTAGTCATCAAACTACTTTGGGAGCACAATTCACAGGAGGGCGGCCGATGCTGTAGATAGATATCCTGACAGTGTGTGTGGGATGCAGAGCTGACTCACCAGGTGCAGCCAAAGGTGAAATCCAACCCCCCACCCCCAAACAAAAAAAGTTTAAAAAAATAAAGTAGAATATCCTAATTGGCAGAATTTGTGCATCACAGGAGAAGAAACAGAACTCCCGTCATACAAAACTTTAAAATGTTATTGATGTTTGCAGGAACGCCACTAGATGCGGCAATATTTATTCCGTCAGTTTGCTATGATGAGATGCTCTGTATCAGCTGGCATAATTGAATATAATGAACCTGTTAAAATACATCTGTAACAGAGGAACATTTTGATTTTGGAGCCTGGAGGGAAGTTTGTGAGGAAAAGGCTGGCGGCTTGAATCCCAAAATGAAAGGGTGGCTCCATATCATGTTGTTCACAATAATACCAGTATAATTTTTATTATGATATGAAAAATTCATGTGATACTCCCAATATTCCAACTTGTTGACATATTGACGTCACACTGTTTCCCACTGCAACAACAAGCATGAATCAAAGCCTGTCGCACATGCAGCATTTGAAGATAACTACAAGCACGGCTGTCATTGGCTTTTAATGTCTGATTGTCCATCGCTTCGTTTTCGTCATGTATCATGTCATCAAGAAAGATAAAACGTAGATTTCATCTTAGTGTTTGAGCTCATCATCATCGTCGTCAGTTTTCGTCAACAAAGTGAACACTGCCTGAAACTGACGTCATTTTAAGTCCACACTGATGAGTAGCCATGACGATAGACTTGTCTCGCCCGTGGCAGTGATCGACTAATCAAGTCCCCCCACAGCTCTGTGGTTGTTTGTTATTTTAACCCAGAAACTCTTTCATGTCACAGTGCCAGGCGAATCAGTTAACTCAAACTCTGTGGCGTTGAAAGGCTTAAAGTAAAAAAAAAAGAAAGCAATGGATGGCAAGGACCAACATGGATCAGAGATGGGACTAAGGGGAAATACGAATCTACCGCTCAGCCTTAAGCCCAGGATTTGCGGCAAGACAAAATCGTTTACGTTGCAGAGAAAAGCTGCAGCGGTGAAAACTGGCCGGTCTGAGCTCGACTCAAGCCGCCTGATGGTGTCACCTGCAACTCAGCTCGTCAAATCACCGGCAGCTGGTTTTAGAACGTAAAGCTGGTCACCTGTTTCAACAGCCAATCAGCTTGAAGTGAAGTCTGCCAGTCAAGTCAAAATGTCCGCAGACAGCATGTTCGCATTCTGCTGCAGGTCCTCTGAGCCCTTGTTTCTATCCTCGTGGTGTGCCAGTGTCGGACGTTGGGTCGTTGCTATTTTAAGAAGCTACAAACTATATTCAGCCCACAAAATAAGTCTGAAAAGCTGCAAATCAGAATTGAAGTACAAAGAGTTGTTGACTAGAGATGACACACCGTCTCATCTAGTTGCATTGGTGTCAGCTGGCAGGTTTCTAGAACGCTGCACGTTTCAACTTGTCTTGTCGCAAATCTTTGGTCTAAACTGGACTTTATTTGCACAGGAAGACTTGAAGAGAGCGCTCCTGAGAGTGAAGGAGATGCGGCACCCAGACACCCATCGGCAGTATTTGTGTGGTTACTCTCACTGCCAGAGGGAGGGGAAAGAACTTGAGTTTTAAAGGAAAAGTCAAGCATGGCTGGAGTTTGAAGCCGTGATGTCTGCCAAGAGTTAGTGTTGGTTCCTCATTCTCAGCAATAACTACTCTTCCCGAGCTGACTTATTTTCTGTTCTGTTTATAAGGATAAGGGAGAGAATGAGCCCTGGAGAAGAAGGAAAAAAAATGAAATGTCTCCTTTAATGATGCATGCCATAACAGCACAGGAACCACTGATCTAGAAAATGAGAAGGAGCAGTAACATTTCTAGCTTGTGACCCTCTGGAATGAAGCCATGTCTGCTTGTGACCCCTCATTACTGGTTGAATAAAGGTCTCCGGTTGGGACCAGTTCCAACACTGAGTTTTTTCCTTCTCAAATCATCGTATTTGAATAATTTCTAACATCCTGTGGATATAAAATGATCCACGAACACACAGATAGGAAGAAAATCTGATGGTATAATCAGAACTTGTACGCAACTGTCTTCACGTATTTTAACTCCAGATGCATCAAACGCTTTACCAGGACTCAACTAGCTTAAATTACGACCCCTTGTTCTATTATGGGTTCTGTGTTGACGCAATTGCTGAGTCTCCATCTCGTGTGCGTACGAGAATGTAAAGCATGGGATGCTGATAAAGAGCATATGTTTCCAGTCAATTGCAGACAAATAAAGGTAAAAAATGACCCTCCAGCTGCGCCAGAGAGACACTTCCTGTTCATATTGATATGCCTGTGTGTGCAGCTCGATGGCGATGTGTATATTACGTACTTGACTGAAATAAAATGCTGAGCCTGCCACGCGGTGATGAGGGGAATGAAAAGCAGCAAGTTGCTTTTGATGCATGAGGCCGTCAGGAATCACTGCTGAATGCTGCTGAGAGAAATGGCAGCGCTGACAGAATGTCTTTCTCTGTCTACTTTATCATCGGTTCCCCGCTCGCAGAGCCTCTCATGGAGCCTGTGTACGAGCGTGTGCCTTATTACTGTGAACGGCTGGATGTCAGAGAGGCTGGAGTGCCATTTTAGTGCTGCTACTGTGAAGTATGAAAAGGACCTTGTGTAGAGATCACACAGGTGCGTACCTTGCTCTGAACCTCCCACGGTTTGGCGATGGCAGACAGGTCACACGCAGTCATCATCATGGCCCTGGAAAGACAACATGTGACTGAGATTTGTATGTCTGTAAATTTCTGTTGGCACCTGCCTTCATGTGTGTGTGTGTGTGTGTGTGTGTGTTTGTGCCTACATGACGATCTCTTTACGCGTGGTCTCCAGCATCATGTACTTGGTCCAATCGTTCCAGTTCTCGTAGGTCTTGGACTGGTCCACAATCTTCTGGAACATCGTCCTCTTCCTGCACAGAAACAATACAGTACTTCAATACACATAAGCCCCATTTACACCAAACATTTCGGTATAGTACCTTTGGAACCAACAGTAACCCTTCAGACATGGTACCTAGACCCTCGGTTCATTGAGCATTTCCACTGCAGTACTCTTAAACGTGGGCGGGGTTGTTGTCACTCACTGCTCCGCCCAGCACTCACTGAACCATACTGTACTGCTCAGTGACAACGGCGCCATATATCTAGTGTGCCTTTATTGGATGTTCTTTACAAGGCATTAGTGATACAGTGTCTCACACATCACCCAGCTCTCTTTGTTTTTTAATGTGTGAGAGGGTGGCAGGGCGAACCTCAACAACACCTGCAGGTCTTGCTGTGTACTGGAGATGGACTATAGGGGTGCTCAGTTACCAGGCAGTAGTGACGCACATCAGGGTTTTTTAAAACCTGCTCCAACGTGGCCTGTTACGAGAGCCGATCTGTCCCACCTGACCAGCAAAAATATGCAAAGTACCAACGTAAGAAGACAGCAAGTAGTTTGATCTGGAGCACACATGCCTGAGTGTGGCACAGGGGTTTGTTTACATGACATAACAGAAGTGTATATTCAGATTCAGTGTGGACAGAGAAACGCTTGCTTGCTTGCTGTTACGACATGGTGTTAAGCCTACATCCTCTCAGAGGGAAATATTTTTACTTAACATTGTGACTGCAGAGATTTGAATATGTCAAACTTCAACAGATATTCCTGTTTAAAACCAGATAGCTGAAACCCTGAGCACAGCAGGGCCGATGATAAACCTGCTTGCTGCGAGTGTTTGAGAGAGACAGAAAAGACAGGAAGAGAGGGTCGACTGCACAATGTTTCTGTAAGGTTTTAAACCAATCTATGAAGTCAGTGTTTCATTTTCATGGAAATTATTCTAAAAATCTGACACTTAACAATAAGAAACGACTTTTAAATGTGCCACTCAATAATTAAATGGCATTATTCTCTCTTCAAGTGCTGACTGAATTTCATTAAAGCAGTGGAATAATACAGTTTATGCACAGACTGAGTTGGACCTCATAACACCTTGCATTAAAATGTGTTCTGGGTGATTGCAATCAGAAAGTGCTCGACCACATGAGCATTGTGACCACATTTAACACAAGTGTAAATGAAATTTTGTTTGTAGTTCACATACAACTACCTGTTTCATCCTTGTCGACCACGCTGTTGCCTTCTACATCTTTTTTTGAGTTGGACGGAGCAATCAGATCTCAATGTGGACACAGGAGACACTTAAACTACTACCAGGTGTAAATGTAATCAGGTTAAATGATATTTAGATACAATCTGGACACTAGACGCATTTTAATGCCAGGTGTAAAGGGGGTCTTTATTTGAGATATGAATAGCTGTGTTCACGTGTTTGCATACTGCTGTACTGACTTGAAGTAGAGAGCCAGGTCAGTGGCGATGATGGCAATGTCCATGAGGTGGATGACGGTGTCATGCTGACGGCGGTTCAGATTCTGATAAATGTTCAACGCCTGAAACACAAGAGAAAGTCAAAAGTATAAAAAGGTCAAAGAACAACTAGGACAGCAGGTGGCTGATCTCAAAACTGTGCGCCACACAAGCAGAGCGAGACAAAACTCAAAAACTGAACTCACTTTAAATAAATTAAACAAATAAATGCAAAACAAAGAAAGCTGAAAATGTGTCTCTGAATTTTCTGTTTACATTTCAGTCACAGTCCACGTCTGTACGCATGTATGTGTGCGTGTGCACTGCAACATACTTCATCTCTCAGCAGAGTCTTGCCAAACTCCAGATGGTGTCTTTCCAAGATGGAGGAGCCATGAAGCTTCGCCAGAGGATTACCAGACCTGTAAACACACACACACACACACACACACACACACACACACACACACACACACACACACAGAGAGTTGGGAGGTTACACTGTGATAAATCATGCATGTTAAACTCAGGGTGGGCCTGGCCTGCTGTGTCCGCGGCTAATGGCGGCTCTTAGTAGCTCATCCATCAGCAGGTGGAGCAGAGCAGCTGGAGGTGTATCTGGTCAATATCAGCTCATTGATGTTCTCAGTGTGTGATGTTACCTTCACACAAAGAGCTGAGGTCAGCTCGCCTCAACACAGGAGGAGTGGCTGCTGTCACCTTGAGTCAATTAAACGGTCTCAGAATAACCAAACGCTCGGATTAACAAAATGAGAGGAAGAAACTGGGTCAAGGCAGCAAGTCATAAATAAAACCATATACCTAATGTATCATATTGTTTATTTCTGCTCTGCCTCGATTTAGCAAGTTTTGTTTTTTTCATGTGAATTTGATTCATTAAATGTTTTTATCTCAGTTTATATTTAATTCATAGTTTAACTTGGCAGAGCTACAGCTTTTGCTCTGCGGGTCCTCCTACGAGACGTCACGATGTTTAAAACAAAACAGTGTGCCTGTTACAGTATAATGTATATCTGATGTTTGCTCTCACAGACCAGAGAGGAATCACTCGTGAGCTACTGCTACATGCGTGTACTGTATTGTGCATGGTATTTGTTTAAAGTGCTTGTCGCTAAGCTGATGTCACGTTGCCTCAGTAGCCTTTATAGTCTCCTTTATCATAGAGTTGGGCGGCAGAGCTCACAAACTCAAGGCAATCATTCAGTTTATGATAATCTGTCTGTTCATTAGCCTACAGTACGACGTCAGACTATATGTTGCAAGTGATGCGCTAAGTAAGTCTGTCAGATGAATGAAATCACCACAGTGGCACACGTACAATATTGTGAGCCTTTACCACTGTCACTTTTGTCACTTTCGTTTCCTGTATTAGACACGCCGATCATCAATGTTAATTATATAGGCCAAAATCAAAAAGGACAGTCAAGCTCACTATTTACTTCCAAAATCATTAGTGACCCCTAAAAGGTCATGTGTCAGAAACTACACTCCAAAATTATAAATCAGCTTTAGGCAAGCAGGAAGTCCCTGCAGGCATCAAACCTGAAACAGCCCCTTCTCTCCCTCTTTTCCCCCCGTGCAGCTCTTACTTCATCTGGTACAGGTTGTTGGTTCCTCTGTGGTCAATATCATGGCAGAGGCCAGCAGTAACCATGGCCATACACTCCAGGTCTGTGTAGTAACGCTTCAGGTCACCTGTCTAAGAACACAACAGAGCGGCAATCGATTATTCAACTGATAGAAGAATAATCTGTAATCATTTTGATAATCAGTTCATCAGTAAAGTCAGTTTCAACCAAACGTGATATTTCCAGGTTCTTAAATGTGAGAATTTGTTGCTTACATTGATCTCACATTATAATAAATTCAATATATTTGGGTTTAGAAATGTTGGTTGGACAAAACAAGACATTCGATGAAGTCACTTTAGGCTCTAGGATGATGTCGCAGGCTCTTCTCACTGTTTGCAAATGTTGTGTCGAACAAACGATTAATCGAATATAATCTACAGATTAATGAGGAACCAACAGAATCATTAGCTGCAGCCCTAAAACACAAACATCAACATGAAGAAGCCAGAAGGAGAGAGAGGACACAGTTAATTCATAGAGTGGAGGTACAGTAGATACTCTGAACGGTAAATCCGCTCCAGAGCAGGTTAGCTGTTCAGCATCAGTTACCACAGTGATTTATCCCAGTAAAAAGAGAGCCAGCTTCATAGTACTGAAAACCCAGAGTTATTAACCCTGAAGTTACCTCGTTAACTCCAAACCCTGCCTCACAGTACAGGCCTTGAGTTTCCCAGCAGGAGCTGTTCACATAAACAATAACAACACTCGCTGGTTTTCTTATTAATGACCAGTTCAAGCAACACTGACTCACTTTCATCTGCAGACACGCTTCATTAACTCATTCCACATGAAGGAGTGAAGGAGGAGGAGACAGAGTGTTTATCACTTTGGATCAGAGAGAGGAGGAGGAACAGGACAGATGAGTGGAGGTGACAAGGAGGAGGAAAAGATTGAGAGCAGGAGGTGAAGGAGTGATGAGGGAGAGGTGGCTCGGGTGATCTTTGTGTCTCACCATCAGCAGGGTGAACATGGTCTGTCCCACGTTGAATCCATGCCTCCAGTTGTGGTACGTGATCCTCCTGTAGCCTTTGCTCAACGAGTAGATGAATCTCACCAGAGCCTGAACAACACAGAAGGTTTCCTGACTTTAATTTGTGTTTACACAACATGTTCTGTCCTCGGATTGTTTATCAACTTTTAGCTGAATCACATCCTGATGATGTAACCTTGTATTATTATTATTATTATTTTGCATTTTCTTCTGAAATAAAAGTTCTGAGCAAGCTGTAATTAAAACCTAACAAAATTAATTATTCAGGCTTTTGCTTTGGGCACATGAAGAGTTTGGTCTCCTGTCAGTGGGACGGTTATTTGCTTTGAGCATCAGTTTGCGTTTCCTAAGTGTAATTCTGCATCCATCTGATTATAGTTTACAGAAGATATTTTTGTTGATTCCACCCATATCTCAGTTCTGCCCTTATTTTACATCAGCTGACTGATGCTTTAGACTTTAACCCTGATGTCGCTCCACGTTTAGAGGGCTTAATGCATTGCAAAATTTATGATAGAAGCTTTGGGAAATATTTAAATGTAAACTGAAAACTTACCTTTTCAGGCTTTTGATGAAGAATGGACATTATTTAGATTATTTCATTCACTAAAGCCCAGTTCAGACCAAAGATTCACAACGAGATGAAACTGTTTTAGAATGTTGTGGTGTGAACTATCCGGTCTGAGCTCGACCCGAGCCAGCTGATGGTGTTACTCAGCTGCTCGAATCAACAGCAGCTGATTTTAGGTCAGTCAGCTGTTCCAACAGTCAATCAGCTTGTAGTGAAGTCTGCTGGTCAAGTCAAAATGACCACAGACAGTGTGTTGGCTTCCTGCGGCAGGTGCTCCGTCCCCACCGAGCCCTCTGTTTCCGTCCTCACAGTGCGCTGGTGTCAGACGGTGGGTCGCTGCTGCCGCTGGCTGTATGTGCTTATGCCCCACACACACACACACACACACACACACACATTCTCATTGACTGATGAATTGGTGCTTATGAATACAGTCCATCTGATACTGGTTTTGTTCCATCACTGTAGCCAGTATCTCACTATCACTATCCTCACTCAGATTTTAAGAAGCTACAAATTATATTCAGCCACAAAATAAGTCTGAAAAGCTGCAAATCAGAACGGAAGCACAGAGAGTTGTTGACTAGAGATGATACGCCGTCTCATCTAGTTGACTTGGTGTGAACCGGCAGGTCGGGGCATTGCAAGTAGTTGCCTGTTTCATCTTGTCTTGTCGCAAATCTTTGATCTGAACTGGGCTTTCCTTCATATTTGTGTCAGAAAATCTGAAAATGATTTTTATTTTGTTCTGTCTATTATTATTATTGTTACATTTTTATCCACCGTATCAATTTTATTTGTCTTTGTTTTGTCTTTTTAATCTATTTTTATCCAGTTCCTTATATTAATTTTTCTTCACTCTGTTTTAACACTGTTTGTTATAATCCCTTTTAATTCTATTTTAGTATATTTTTTATAATCTTTACTGTACAAAATTAGTAATCATCATCATTCAGCCAAACTAACTTACAAATTAAAAAACAAACAAACCACACACCTCTCTGGGAATGTGAAACTTGTCCACCACTTTCAGCTCGTAGTACATCCTGATGCCACATTTCACCAGGTCCATTTCGGTGTGATAATAGTCATAGAAGTGGAACTCAAAGATCTCCGCTTTCTTAGAGTCTGGCAGAACCTCTGACTGTGGACACAGATGGACAAACGTGTATCAATTTAGACAACGGATTCTTCATTTCACCGGGGCTGTGTGAAGGTCACAGTGTGAATGTTGTCACATGTTGAATAAATATTTCTCTTAAAGCACAGAACACCAACTTTACACATTTAATCTGTGGCGTCAGTGTAACGTTAGCTTGCCTTTATCACTTTTCCAAGATGGAATCAGAATCATGTCTCCTCTTGGACGATATTTTTGGATTTCAAGTATTTATGCTATTTTCATAGAAATTCCTGAAACATAAGCTGGATGTTTATTGTTGTTGTTGTTTACCAGAATCTCTTGGAGCTCCTCCTCCTCACACTCGTCCGGTTCCTTCCCCCATCTCTCCCTGGTGTTCTGGGGAAACACACAACATCAGCAGCTCACCTTCGATGAAACAGTTTAGCATCAATCACCTGACTTCTGATCTAAGGTCAAGCCAGGTCATCTGTGTCTGCTATTGTTCTCTCCGTCCACTGACGAATCACCTCATAGAAAATCTGACAGCTTATTTCATCTTATAAACGATACCTTCCTCCTGCTGATATCGTCCATATCAACCGACTGCTTGGAAACTGAGTGGTTTCTAGACTCCGTCGAGCACAAATATCAAAGGATAAAGCATAAGATCTGGAAGGTTTGGGATTCATTCCTAATGTAGCCATTGTGCTGTATTTACTAAAAAAATATTTTTACCTAATTGGAGCTCTGAACGTGGTTTTTATTTAATTTCAACATGACAACTATTAAAGTATTCCATTCAAGATGCTACTTTGCTCAAATTTTGATGAAAAGGAAAAATAAGATTTAGGCCTTGTCCACACATACACATGTATTTTTGAAAACTGCGTTTTTTCCCTCCTTCGTTCTTTAAAAAAATAAATAAATCAATTTTTTAAAAAATCCAGTCCACACACAATGTTATAAAAAAAAATCTCCTGTCCAAATGAAAACACACAAACACAACTGAGGCACTGTCAAGAGCACACCACACCAACCGGCGTGTGTAACCTTGAATCTGAAACCAACCAAAGATGAAGAAGATGATGTTGGCTAATCAAAACCCTTAAAATGCCTCCGCGCACCAGTCTCTTATAGTTGACGTCCATGTCTGTGAAAACATGGATGCTTCACACACACCGTCACCTGACAGCACGAATGATCTACACAATCAGCACAGGTTCAAGGTGGACCCCCAAGATTAGAGTCACCAATTCAGTATCTGACCAAATGTCTCCCCTTCTGTTCCTGAGATATGTATGATGTCACAGTGAAGTTTACCTTCGACCTTTTGGATATAAAATTTTATGAGACGGATGCAAGGTCACAGTGACCTTGACCTTACAATGCGATGTGATGCGATATCTGAATCAGTTCATCCTCACGTCCAAGTCAACCTTTGTGCCACATGTGAGGAGATTCCCTTGAGACGTTCTTCAGATATCGTGGTCATGAGAATGAGACAGACAAGGTCACAGTGACCTTGACCTTTGACCACCAAAAACTAATCACTTCAAAGCTATCACTGGCCTGGAGGCATGTGAAAACTTTCAACATAGGGCTGCCTGTAGCAGTAACTTCCACAGGGCATTCTGACGGACAAAAGGTCCGTTTTCAGTGACTTAAAACGCAGTTTGATGTGTAGGAAAGGCCAAAATGCATTCAATTTTCAAAGGGCTTTATCAACCAGACAAAAGTTCAATCACATGGGACAAACTAAAATCCCTGAAAAGTGTTTAGAGTGTTCACAATGTGACACAAATTATCTGCACAGATTGTTCAGTCCAAAAGTTTGTCGTCTTCACATCAGCTTTAAAAAATGTTTCAGTGATACATTATTCATCTCTGCTGTAGTAGATTTGATAATAAACCAAATTCATTTACTAACCAGAATATTCTGGATTTCATCTTTGCGACACTTGACGTGGTACATCACCATGTCCTGGAAGATGTCCTTCCTGTTCTCCAGCTTGTTCATCTTGTCGTAGGTGTCAGTGTTCAGCACCGACCAGCCCAGGAACTGGGTCAGAGACTGGACGCAGGTGCAGGTGTGTGTGGGAGAAAGAGAAAGACAGAGGAACAGTTAACAGCCTATTACTGCTGAAAACTGTGTCACAAAAATGTTTACATAGGAGTTGGTGCCACTCTTTGCTTTCTGTTCTGCCATGGTGGGTATCACTGCTCAAGCTAACTGCCTCCTGTTTTCCTGCATTTAAACATTTAATAACATATACAGCAGTGTAATCAGAAAAACCTGCTTAAAGTGTCAAGTATTTATTGATAATGACCTATTAAAACAGGTCTATGAACATTTTAATTTTGCATCATTAAGGTAAAATTAAGTTTTACTACTTTACATCCTGTTGCGTCGTAAAATCTATAACAGGGGTGCTTAAAGTTTTGATGACTGAGTGTTAATTTAGGGAGCCAGCATATGATTGAGGGTCGTACAGGAACAGTGCAGATGGAAGCTGTCTACTGAAATCACTCAGGGTGCTTTCACACCTGCCCTGTTTGGTTCCTTCATGAAGAGGTGGTCTTGGTCCGGTTACAAACGCACTTGGTCAGAATTGGTGGGAGGGACAACTATGCAGGTTGATTTTCACGCTGCTCATCGTGGACTATTTCTTCGAGAAAGGTCTTTCTGGCAGAAACGTATTCCATGTGCTGTGTAATGTGCGTTAGTGGAGTCGGTATAAAGTTTACTGCACTTACACGGTTTTGGTTATTAACAAAATGTTGAGTATCAGTGTGAGCTCTCTTCAGTTAGTAGCAGAAATGGTGGACACGGGAACAATCAATGTAACGGTTGATAACAAAATGCTGTGTTGTTGGTAGCTGCAGCGCCAACAATAATACTACTTGGAAATAGCTGGAGCTGTGTTTACTTTCCACCAGTGTCACCTGCTTCCTGTCTCCAGCAGTTTGTTTGGAAGACGTTACTACGCATACTTTGTTGAAACATCCAGTTAGAAAGCTCTCTAAAAGGGATTTTGGTCAGAACACCTGCAGTCGAGCGTTTAACTAACAGCAAATCACATCCAAATGTCAAAATAAAAACTGTTGCTAAAACTTCTTTGATTTTAAGGAACAGTTGAGGATCAAACTGTCGTGTTGTGTATTCAGACTGGATCCTGAGCAGTGGGGTGGAGAGAGAAACTTCAGTAAAAAGCCTCCAGGCTCAATGATAAATAATGCAGACACTCTGAATGGCCTGAGTGTATTTATAAACCAATGACTCAGTGCTGCCACACACACACACACACACACAAACAGCCTGTACCTCCATCAGCGTTTCGTCCATTTCATCAAAGGGTTTCCCATCCTTCCTGTTATAGAACGTGGCCACACCCACAATCTCCTCTTTCTTGTTGACGATTGGCATGGACAGGACGTTCTTAATGGTCCAGCCGGAGTCGTCCAGAGGCTCTTTCTGCGCACATACACACACAGTTCAACATGCATTACTTCAATGACTATAAATAAGAATATACTTACACTGATATGTTTAACACTGATATGGAGCCTTTATTTCCTCCTATCACTATTTTTAACTGACGGATGTGATAAAGAAAGCAGGAACTCTACAGAAACGTAATGTGACCTTCTACGCTCAAAGGAAATATGAGAGAGAATCAATAATTCACCTGCTCCCTGCTCCTAAAATCTGAACGCTCTGCAGGAGCAGCTGTTGAAGTCTCACTTTTTAAAGACGGCTCTTGCTGAACTACTGCTGCACTTCAGCTTCATCACACGCTGGAAGTGTTGGGAAAAAAAAGGAGGATTTGCTTGGACTACCTGTCAAATGCTACAGAGAACGAGATGGATAAAAATAGTTTCATCCTTCACTGGAAAATGGTGTCACTAAACAAACCGAATAAAAACGATCATGTAGAAAAATAAATACTTTAGAGGTTGTGTGTTTCTTCATCAGAGATATTCGGCCAAAAAGCAGAGTTATTTACAGCAGCTAAATGGAGTTCGGAGTGAGAAATGTTTCAGAGAATTTAAACCTCCCCTAAAATCAAGTTGATTTATCTCGCCCCGTTAATACAAATGTACTGTGAAGTGCTTTACAAGGTAATAAACAGCAGCACACAGCAACAGAAAAGAGGGAAAACATAGAGAGAGCAAAAGCACTAAAAACAGTAGAGACACAGTGACTGGAGGCCTCTACAAGAGGGATGACTCTGCACCAGTGTTCACTGGTCATTGCTTCCATGACAAAAACCGAGACAATGATGAGCTAAATATAGATCTTGAAAATAAAAACTATAAAATCTATGTCTCATTTTTGTTGATGAGATGAAACGTGACAAAAATGTTCGTGGTGGACTATCAGACATTGAAAGCTGAGAACGGCTGTGTTTGTAATTATCTTCAAATGCTACATGAGCAACAGGCTGGTAAACTCCAGTAAATAGTCTGCACCAGGATGTTTCATGAGCCAGCAAAACCGCTCACAGCAGAGCAGCATCAGCCATTAGTGCGAGTCGTGAGTTGTGATTCAGCAGTAAATAATCAGCCATGTATGTCTGACTGTGGATGGTGGGGCTGCTGTGGAGTTTGTTAGTTGCAGCGGTGGCTGTTGGCAGTTAGCTCTGCTTGTTAGCCGCGGCTGAATGGCAGCCACCGGCCGCCGGACTGAGAGGACATGAGCTTAAACCTCTACTAAAACTATGAAGTATAACAAATGACTAAAATGTGACTAATAAACATTTTCACATTTTCGCTTTGTCGCTATTCTATGTTCTTATATCATTATTATTTTCTTTTACTAATTTGTCATATCGTCAAGAACATTGTTATCGCAAAATTATTGTGATAATATGCTAAAGCCAAACCCCTACTATGTAGTATGGGTTTGGGGCCACTGATTTCTACCCTAAGCCCACAGATCAGAGTGCAACACAGTAACAAACCAGCCTGCCGTATGTTTATCTAACATGACCACAACCCTCCGTTAACTCGTTCATGAGATAAACTCCAAATACCTCATCACAAAATGACTCCTGCATCTCTGTGAATCTCTGAGAAATCTGAGATCAAGGTGCATTTCCATGTTAACATTCAGGCTCTAATTGTCAGCAGTGCAGCACCAGGAGCGATGTATGAGCCGGGACAGTGGCCATCAGAAACAGAGTATAATAAGGATAAATACAATGGGCACTTTATAGCCCTCAGGAAACTAATTTAAACTAAGGAGAGCAGAGAATGAGGAACATATCATTTATTCAGTTAGGACGATACGGCAGAATCGCTCCTTGTGATTGTTCCCTGGTGGTCTCTTATGGTTCATGAGAGCCCATTATACAGCTAAATTAGTTTTTTAATACATTATTCCAACATATACTCTCGCTTCTATTTCATTCACATCACTCGTGAGCGAAGGCTCACATATAATGCAATTACTATAATCTGACTGCGATATGCTAATGTCATCTATTACTTTACATAAAAATCTGATTTACAGATGATGAGCGATATTACTCTCCTCTCTCACAGCAATGACTACTGTGAATGTATGTTAAAATATGAAGCTGGGCCGTACTGAATGGATCCTCTCCTGGATAAATACATGTATAAGAAGAAATAATGTGAATCAAATTAATGTCATACTGGTTGAGGACGATCATATTTGTATTGAGCTTTGGAGGAAAAGTGCCAGATTAATTAGTGTAAATGTTTTACAGTTGATGATAAGTACATTTTCATTTATTTGCATTTCAATTCAATTTACGAGCAAAGTAGTTTATTTATTTATTTATTTTTCTTGTTTTTGTATTTTCGCCTTTATTTAACAGAGTAGAGACAGACAGGAAATGGGAGAGAGAGACAGGTATGACTTGTAACAAAGGTCCAAGCCAAGGCTGGAACCACAGTTATGTACCAATGCTCCACGATAAATTCCAGAGAGATACTGACAACTGTATCAGAAAACTGAAGCTTAAACTTGGTTTTAAGGACACGTATTTTTTTGTTTGTTTTGGGCTTTTGCCTTTAATGTACAGGACAGAGTGAAACGGGGTGAGAAAGAGAGCGGGGGGTGACATGCAGCAAATGGTTGCAAACCGGACTCGATCATGCAACAGCTGCAGCGAGACATCACCTCTGTACATGGGGCGCCGGCACTATCCACTATGCTACCGATGCCCCTAAGGACATGTAGTGTTTTAACCCTTTGAACTGTGCAAGTAATGTTCTGCCAGTGCCTGCATTGGTATTCTTGCTTGTTCTGATGTCATTTCTTGAATTACCCTCAAATGCTTCATATCCTCATAAATCTGTGCTACCAAAGCGAAAAGGTTTTGTGAGTCAATAAAACATAATAACTAATAAAAGCACTAACATTGTGTCATTTAATTTTTTTTTGTTTTGTACAAAAATCGGGTATGTTTTTCAACAGATTTACAAAATAAATACACAAAACATATTGAGACAAAACATTTTTAAATGTAAAGACATGAGCAAATATGTCTGAATACTCGATAAGTTGTTTGAACTATGCACAGCAAACAATGATCTCCTGCTGGTGCTTTTCTAAGTACCTTAATCTTGTACAACTGTTATCTAACTGATTATGATTTGTGTTTTGATCATGTTTTCTTCTTAAACTCTTGTTTTTGTGTCTAAACCAGTGATTCCTGGGGAAAAAAAGAAAAAAAGCAACAAGGTGAAGCCATTTTACCTGGAAGGCGAAAAACTCATCCTCAGCTGCGTTCATGATGTTACAGATCTGTGGAAAAGGGAAATAAGAAGATTAGAGTGGCGGGGGTTGACTTTGGTTATGGTGATGGGGAAAACACAAATGCTTGTACTATGAATTTATAATTAAAATATATTCCCAATCTGTAAAGGCATTACAAAAAGACAGAGTGGTGACAGCTGGGAAGATAACTCCAGTAAAGCGTCTTGTACCATGAATTTTCGCTATGAATAGGACAAATGCATCGGACTTAGTGTGCAAGGCTTCTGTGTATAATGATTTTTATCAGATGACGTACTGAAAAAGCGAATATGAAAAATGGCAGTTCGGTGATGCAGCGGTTAGCACTGTCACGTCACAGCAAGAGGGTTCCTGACTCGAACCCAAGGTGACGGAGCCCTTCTCTGTGGAGTTTGCATGTTCTCCCTGTGTCAGCGTGGGTTTCCTCCAGGTGCTCCAGCTTCCTCCCACAGTCCAAAGACATGCAGGTTAATTGGTGACTCTAAATTGTCTGTAGGTGTGAATGTGAGTGTGAATGGTTGTCTGTCTCTGTGTGTCAGCCCTGTGATAGTCTGGTGACCTGTTCAGGGCTCTCACCCAGTGTCAGCTGGGATAGGCTCCAGCCCCCGCAACCCTTAACAGGAAAAATACTGACTGCACCGGGGCCTTTGGAGCAAGAAAGTGTCTAAAAGAGGAGGCCAACTTTGCTCTGATGTCCTCAAATGAAAAACTCCACCTTCACCCTTTCTGAGTTGAAGGACCACATGTTCATATGTTATGTCCAGGAGCTGACGGAGTTTTATTGCTCCACAGCCAATCCATTCAAAACCCTCGTGCCACATCCAAAACCATTAGCGTCAATCTGACATGTCTTTTCCCCTAAATTTATGAAAAGGTGACTGTGGGGAAAATGAAGTTTTCACCTTTTACATGATGTAGAAGGAAAAAAGGGGGAAGATGAAGGGGGGGAGAGGGGATAGTTGAAAAATGACAAGCAGCAAAGACAATGAAAGGACAGGACAGGAGGAGGACAGACGGGATGGGGCAGAAGGAGGGATAGATAGACGAGCAACGGCAGGCTCAGCGGTTTGGGAAAAGCACACTGTGATTAATTACAACGGCTGCAGAAATTACAATTATACATCACAGCGGCGTGTGGCTGAACACTTTTCATTTCCACAACGGTGTGCACACTGACAACTGTGTAATAAGGCCTAATGGCGTTCTGCTTGTCTGACCACCCGCAGCCTCCAATGGAGATAGTTTTGAAATAAAGATATTTTAAAGGACACTGGCTTTATATGGACTCCTGCACAGAGGGAAAGAAAGTTGTTCTCGAAAAGTTACAGTGAGAAATGAGGAGGAGGAATTTCATTCTGAGCTGAAAGTTTTGGGTGAATCCAGCCACAGATACCGGTTTTCAAAACATTTTCAATCACTCAAACTAGTCCATACCCATTGTTAGCTTTGTCACCTTCTACCTATGCCAATCCTCAATGTCTATGTGCAGTTTCACATAGATTGACCACGTCAGTGAGTAGAAAAATGTGGGACAGACAGAATGACACACTGACAGTTTCTGTGATTATGTACAGCAGACCATACCATGACTTAGTCATACCAAACATTAGAAAAAAACACAACAACATTGGTCCACAGGGGGAGCCACAGCCATCGGTCGCTTTTTAGCCATTTTTAAGCATTTTTCTGTTGTTATAGCGCCACCCAGTTGCCAATTAGAGTTAAATTTCTCCAGTCACCTTGAGGCGTCCTGTTCTACATATCTACCAAGTTTAGTAAAAATCCATATGGCGGTTAGGCCTAGATAAGAAATGAGCTCTCTAGCGCCCCCATTTTGTTTGATGGGGTCAATAATGGAGGGGTCCCCTCAGATTATGTGTGGTCATATGCCTACAAAGTTGCGTGGTGATGGGTGAAACCCTTGAGATGTTATACACCTTTATGTGATGAGCCACGCCCTCCGCAATATTCATTGCCTTATAGAAGCTCAGTTTTAGTAAGTTTTCCAACTTTTGCCAAGAGGGAACTTTAGATATTGGTCCCTAGATTATGTTCACCCAGTTTCATGCAGATCGCTCAAACTTCCTAGGAAGAGATCCATTTGAAATGTTTTTCAAAAAGTTCAAAATGGTGGAAAATCTATATAAGCGGAAGTTATGGGTTCTTGAGGCAAATGTGTTCCTCATGAGGAGAGACATCTCTGTGCAAAGTTTCATGTCTCTACGACATACGGGGCATGAGATATGCCCATTCAAAGTTTGACATTTCAGTGGGTTGCTATTGCGCCCCCCTTTGGCCAATTGATGTAATATTGCTTCATTGGCATCCTCCCATGACCCTCTACCACTGTGCCAAATTTCACATGGATTGACCAAGTCAGTGAGGAGAAAAATGTGAAACAGACACACAGACAGACAGTTTTCGTCATTATAGATGAAGCTGGATTTTATAGAGTTTTGCCTGTAAACCATCTCACAATGGGTGACTGTGTGAAGATGAGCTATCACAAGGCTTTGAATACAACTGAATGGATCTTTTTAAAAATAATCTCATGTTCCTTAAACACACTGTACAATCGCCATTCATATGTGCTGGGCTCTAGAATCTGACAAATTACATCAAAATAATATTTGAATAAAGTTGAAGCTTTTGTCAAAATGAACTGATGTAAACAGTCTGTATTTGTTGCTTTGCTAAGAATTATGATACCACTATTTATGTAGTGTAAAGACATGCAGGTTTATTGGTGACTCTAAATTGTCCGTAGGTGTGATTGTGAGAGTTGTCTGTCTCTATGTGTCAGCCCTGTGATAGTCTGGTGACCTGCTCAGGGTGAACCCTGCCTCTACCCAGTGTCAGCTGGGATAGACTCCCCGCGACCCCTAACAGGATAAGAGGTCATGGAAAATAAATGGATGAAAAGGATCATTGTAACGACTGACCATGATCGTGGGAATACTGGAAATACGCTGCACTGTCAACACATGACATGACAGTTTTAAAATGGAATATTTTTGTGTTTTATTTTGTGCTCTTCAAAAGTTAATTAATGTTATGTAAATACGTGAGAAACATGTAAAAATATAGCGTGAAGCTGACAATGCTGCCAGATAATTCTGTCATGGTGCAAAAATGTTCTTGTGACACAAACTGGATCTGAGAGTTCGAGCGTATTTCACCACATTCTGTGAGATCTGTTCAAAATCTCAGAGCAAACTTGAAGGACAGGAGCTCTAAAGAAAAACACACACTCACCAGTCCAGTCTCGGCGACGTAGGTTGGTAAACCACTGATTAGAGCCCAGTGATCTGCTGGAGGAGTCCTGAGGATGCACACAACATGACAAACAGAAATTTCTATTGTTATTAAAATCACTTTTGTCAACAACCAGAAAAAAATCATGTAAATTACTTTCCTGTTGACTCTGCCACAGGGTGAAATAAATGCTATGTAAAATCATTCAGTTTCAAATAATGTATGCACGGCTCTCAATTTACACAGGTGAGATTATTCTGCAGTGAAATGTTTGGACAGTAGTTATGAGTGTTTACAAGAGCAGCAATGTTGGATAATAGGAAACATAGAAATGATAAAAAAACAAGACTAAGCAAAGCTAAGCATGGCTCGAATTTATTTATATTTAAACCTTAAATATGCCCCAGTGTGTTTGTATCTCTGGGGTTTTACAAACAGGTTGAATGCATTTCCTTCCTCATACAACATTTGCATTTTCATCTACACTCTGAAACCTGCATAGTTTCCATGTTTATTTGCTCACAGTCTTCTTCTTCCCTTCCTTTGTTAGTGTGTTGCTTTGTTTCTTGGCCTCCTGTACATCAGTGTAATAGTGTAACACAATTAGCAGGAATGTGTGATGCGTTCCTGCTTGCATGTGTGTGTGTGCATGAGCGTCAACATGCACAAGAACAAGCAAACAGGGACCCACTGCTCCACTACTTTTTGGCTATCGGTCAAAAACTCCACAGGGTGTCTACAAACTAGATCTCTGTGGTGACTCACGGTATGACTTTGATGTCCTCTTTGCCGTGCAGGATGTAGTCAATCAGTTTGTAGAAGACGATTTCCTTGAGGAGACACACAACAGAAAAATCAGAGACACTGTGTGGACCAGATATTTAAAGGTATACTATGCAGGATGTTCCTTAAAAGTAATGTTTAGACTCATACAGAAGTAATCCCTTTCAATTATCACGTATTAGAACAGTATGTGGAAGTCTACTGATCTGCTGAGACCCTGCCCTCTGTTTGTACTTTCCTGTCTTCTTTTTTTTTTTGCTGGTGAGGTCAGGACTTAGCACGCATCCAAAGTTCTTCCTAAAGTTCTTTTGCAGCTTATTCATTTTAATTTTTGCCTTAGACAATAGAAATAACTCTTGGCATATTCTTAAGACTTGTCAAAGGCTTTTGACATTGTTGATCACAACATCGGAAATATGGCTTTCATGGTGTTGCTTTAAAATGGCTGCTTGATTATTTAAGGGACAGACAACAGTATGTCTTTGTTAATAGGTATGATTCAAATTGAGCTAAGCTACTTTGTGGAGTACCTCAGGGCTCTATTCTTGGACCTCTTTTGTTCTTGATTTAAATAAATGACCTACCTAGGGTCTGCAAAAATCTACTGCCTTTTTATTTGCTGGTGATACATGTCTGGTATCTTCACGTCAAAATTTTAGAACACTCATTCGAGAAGCAAATAAAGAGCTATCATTCTATTTCTAAATGGTTTCGGATGAAAAAACTCTCTCTCAATATAGAAAAATCGAACTTTATGATATTTAGTAACAAAAATAAAAAAAATATAGCAAAGATAAAGCATAGTAGACGAAAAACTAACTTGGAAATACCTTATTGAACCTGTCTCTAAAAAACTCTGGAGTCAATTGGTATCTTAAGTAGAGTTTGCTCATGTTGTGTATTGTAATAAATATTGCTTGGGCTGCCACATGTCCCACTTATCGCAAAAGAAATTTTTGACAGTGACTTGCTTTGCTAAAAATGTGAATTATCTGCTTCTCTTTTTAGAAAATATTAACTTTTATCAATTTTGAATGTGAACATGTAACAGACTTGTGTTCTCATGTATAAATATGTACATCTCACTCCTGACTTGCCGAGCGTTTTCCTAAACTTTTTTTTACTATTCCTCAGACATTCACTCATATTCCACGAGACACTGTACGGACCTTCATCTTCCATATTGTCGGACGTCTCTTAATTAATATTCATTGTAATTCAGAGGACCGTTTATCTGGAACAACCTCCTTCCATCTCTACAATCATCATCTGCATTATTGTTATTCAAAAGACATCTGAAAAGGACTCCAATTTGCAAATAAACACTTCATTGATTTATTTGTAATTTGTTGTTGTTAATTGTTTATCTGCAATAATTCTGCAATACTTCTTGGTCTGGAACTCTTATTCAATTATGAAAACTTTGTTTTTATCCTTTTCTTTTTATGTATGATTGTTATTTTTTTAAGGGAGGCTTCTAACCTCTCCTGCCCAATGTTTTAACTTTTAATATCTTTTTCCTGTATTTTCTATACATGTATGTGCAAATAAACTAAACTAAACAAAGGGAAGCTACAATTATTGCTCAGGTTTCAGAGAAACCTTCTCATGAATAAGTGACACTTAAGGGAACATTTGACCCGATGGTGGCACTAGAGCAAATGAGCAGAAGCAGTAATTGTAGCAGTAACTGTAGTAGCAGTGGTTAATATTTCCTCACCCTGCCATCAGGAGTTTTGGGTCCATCATATGGTGGAACTTCTCCCATAAGAACTGGCCACAGGTCGAAGAACTCCTACACACACACACACACACACACACACACACACACACACACACAGAAGGAGAGCAGATTTAGTAAAGGGCAACATACAGCTGATTCAGTTGCTTCTGTTCTTTCATTATTTAGATGCACTTACTGTAAATTGGAGACACATCCAACATCACCATTCTGCCTAAAAATGCTAATCCCAGCAGCCTCTTAGGGGTGTGTAATATTTTTTGTTCTGTCGTTGCAAAGTGCACAGTTTCCAAAACACGGACTCAAACCTAAGCTACTAGTTTTGTTTATTTTTAAGTGCTTTATTCATGATATCCAGTGTTGTTAGCAGACAGCCATCTGTGTAGGCAGACAACATGTGTTTGTTCTCAGATAGCAGGTGTTTGGAATCAACTGGCAGCTGCTTGTAATTAGGTGACAGCCACAGCCAATAAGTAGTATTTATGACAACGGTTTAGTTATCACAAATACATGGGGATCGTACCACAGCGATCAGAAGATGGCTGTAAGTGTTGCTTCTTTCACTGACACAAAGGTTTGAAGCAAAAGAAAAGCAGATCGAGATGGAAAAATAGTGCAGATTCGACAAAGAAACCCCAAAGGAGTGTCTGAAAATATCTCCTCCCAAAAGAGGAAACAGAAACAGATTTCATCAAGACTCAGTTGGGATGAGAATGGTACAAACACAACAGTGCATAATTAATAAGCAATGGATGTATTCAGTTTAAAATCTGTAAAAGTTGATCGTTATATACACTGGTTCCTGTTTTCCCAGGATGTCAAGGTTGTTTGTGTCTCATGCTAAATATAAACTTTTAGGATTCTGTGAAGATTTTTGCTGCAGTCAAACTTGCCGGTTTGCCTCTGTGCACCAGTCAAGTTGCAGCTACAGCTTACATCCACGTCTATGAAAACATGGATGCTCCACACACATCTTCACCCTGACAGCTCAGAAGATCTCTACAATCAGCTCAGTTTCAAGGTAGACACCCAAGATTAGTGTCACCAATTCAGTATCAGACCAAACGTCTCGCCTTCTGTTCCTGAGATGTGACGCTGAGTAATGGCCAAAAAAGGGTTTTGTACAGTACATTATGATGTCAAAATGAAGCTGACCTTTGACCTTTTGGATATAAAATGTCAGCACTTCATCATTTTATCTTATTAGACATTTGTGTGAATTTTCATCATAGTTAGCATATGAAGGCTTGGTTAACATTTAAGTAGACATTTGCATCAAATTTGAAAAAAAAATCTCTCAAGGTGTTTTTGAGATATCACATTAACAAGAATGAGATGGGTGCAAGGTCACAGTAACCTTGACCTTTGACTACCAAAATCTAATCAGCTGATTCTTAAATCCAGGAGAATATTTCTGCCAAGTTTGGAAAAAAACAACAACAGAAAAAAACATTTCTCAATGCATTTTTAAGATACTGCGTTTACAAGAATGAGACAAATGCAAGGTCACAGTGACCTTGACCATTGACCACCAAATCTAATGAGTTTATTGTTGAGTCCAAATGAACGTTTGTGCTAAATATGAAGAAATTCCCTCAAGGTATTCTTGAGATTATCCATTTACAAGAATGAAACAGATACAAGGTCACAGTGACCTTGACCTTTGACCACCAAAATCGAATCAATTCATCTTAAGTCCAGGAGAACATTTATGCTAAATTTGATAAAAAATTTTTTTTACAAGAATGAGACAGATGAGGTCACAGTAACCCTGACCTTTGACCCCCAAAATCGAATTAGTTTATCGTTTAGTCCAAGTAGACATTTGCGGCAAATTTGAAGAAATTCCCTTAAGGGGTTCTTGAGACACTGCATCTATGAGAATGGGACGGACAGATGTAGGTACGTATGGACAGATAGAAAACCCGAAAACATAATGCCTTTGGCCACAGCTGTCGCCGGCCCTGAGGCATAAAAACAGATCACTGCCTCTGCCTCTTCTTGCATATTAAAGTTTAAGTAACTTGAACACTTAAACTCAAAACTTAATTTAGCTAAGCTGTTCCATAAACCTGCCCTGAATAACATAAGTAGTTACAGATAATGGATGGAATGATAGATGAAGGTACAGTGTACCTTTAAGGCAACCTGACAATCAGTGCAGCACAGACGGATCTACAAACAGTGGGCTACAGTGCTGCTTGCTGACCTCTTTATTAATTGTCTTGTGTGTTTTCCAGCTTATCCTTGACTCGGAGCGTGTATCCATGGTAACCCACCTTAGTCTTGGTCATGTCCAGCAGGCCCACAGAGTAACGGTCACAGTTGAGGAAAGCTCTGACTGTGTACAAGGCCTTGTGGAACTGCCTCTCTATGTCTGTCATCTCTTCAAACACCTTGCTGGCCGACCACAGCAGCACCTGGACAAAACAGCAGAATACAGTGCAAACATCAGATTCAGAGTTCATGCGCACCAACGGTCATTTCTTAGGGTGCTTTCAGACCTAGAGTTGTCTTGCTTTGGTCTGAATCAGGGACTCATGTGTTGTTCCAAAGTTGTATAATTGCCTAGAGTTGGTTCATGTTCTCACGGCAGCATTTACAAGCGCACCAGATCAAATGCCTCGTGTGAGAAAGCTGCTCTGACATTCTGCTCCATTTTAGTAGCCATTGCTCCTCCACAGCTCCAAACTCTCCTCCAAATATAGTCACTTCTGGCTCCAAAAATCCAAGATGGCGACAGCAAAAATGCCAAATTCAAGGGTTCAAAATGGGATTCTGTTTGACTGCAGTAACAGCGTAACTGCATTCTTGTTGGAATAAGGTGAATCTTTTCTTCTCTAAATATCTTGAATACTGTTTATTCAGCATGGCATAAAGTAAATGTAAGAGTAGCGTGGGTCATTTGGAGAATACACCGGTATTTAGCGTATGTAATAGACAGAAAGAGTAACGGCGAATGTGGAGAAAGCAAAAGACAGAAGAGGAGAGTTTAAATTTAGCAGTGACTGTGTCAAGTGAACGTACAGTAGAGTTTACAGTTTGTGCGCTAATAAATGATGCAGCTCCTCAAGACGTCTCCAGTGTCTTCTCTACCCACACTTCCCCCAGCTGCATGTCTGCTGTAGACGTGTTGCCACTGCTTTATTACTAAACTGTGCTAAAACCTCAGATGAACGATCAGTCATCAACGATGCACAGTGTCGACTAGTGATTTTGATAGTTGATGATTCTGTGAAACCCTTGATGCATGTGAACACACCCTGAGACTATACTCGTTAAAAACAACAAGGCTAATTCCGTTGCCAAGGTAAAGAGTATATGAAGTGCTTCGTGTTCTGCAGCCTCACCTGACCCCTCCTGGTCTCACAGTTGTGCAGGTAGCTCAGGTGAAAGACTCTCAGGACCAGGTTGGCAAAGTTGAGATACTTGTTCAGAGTCTGGAAGAAAACAACACACACTTTCAGCTGCTTTGTGGAACACTGAGATGCAGGGTTGCAATGATTTGAGATTTTCATGGTACGTAAGGTTACGGTATTACGGTAATACAGAATTTTTTATTCTTATCAGTCAGAATGACTCTTAAAGAAATGAAAACGGACGACCAATTGTTGGTTGAACAAATGTTTTATTACTAATATTGAAACCATTTTGTTAATGACTCTAAGATGATACTGGCTTCTAAATGAACTATAAGAATCGGCCAACATGCCATCACCATAAGAGCATGCATGTATAATATGATGTTAATTCCACTACAGAAGAGACTTGATGATCACTAAAATCAGGTGGGAAAAAAGTGGATAAATCAATATCAGTATCGGTTTTACAAAGCGGCATATCACATATCGACAAAAATTCCAATATCGTGCATCCGTTATTCTCTCTTATGCCACACAGGCGTTTCAGCTGCTGTAACACACCTTCAGGCAGCTCCAGTATTACTTGGCAGTGGCCACACTTTAATTAAGGAAATAATTCACAACTTAAACATCTGACTGCCTTTGTGATTAAACTTCACATCATGTTTTTATTGTTTTGGCAGTGAGAAACAGGCAGTGTTATTTCAGTTTAGCCTTTCCTTGTGACTCTGATCATGGTGGTCTAACCCTTTGCACCCACAGGAGCTCCCTCTGTCTCCAAATGTTCTCCGACAGGCCTCTCTTGGCAGAAAAAAACACTCTCTGTGCAGCTTTCAGAAAGTTAAAGGATTAGAATTGCTAGTTATGATTTGGGAGGCTTTCGATCTGTGTAGCAATACATCAGCTGAATTTAGGTGACTTGTACAACAGCTGCTGCTGCAGGCCAGAGCAGCAGGAGGGCTGCGGCACGGACCCAACACATGGCTGATGGGTTTATGCAAATACATTCACATCACTTGTTTCAGTCAGATATAAAACATGAACTTGATGCTGTTTGGAATAAAATTTAGTGGAAAGTTAGGCCACGGGGTCTGTGATACTCATGTTTTAGTGCAAATAGAACCCCATGAGGCCATTTGTAAAGTGCTTTAGTCGTATAATTCCTTAAAATGAATCTATCTGTATAGTTCACGCCCATTTCTGACTAAAAAGTTAGAATTAATTGAGTCTGCTCCATATAAGGGACGGGCATGTTAAGAATTTCCATATTTAATGAATCAGACTAAATTATTAGAGTACTTGCAAAAAAAGGTTAGGGGTACCTCTTCATCCTTCGTAGTGAAGCAAGGCCCGTCCAACTTGTTGATGGCCATCATGACGGCCACCATGTCTTTACCGTTCATGATGGGGACGGCGAGGATGTTCCTGGTCTTGTACTCGGTCAGCTCGTCCACAAATTCACTGTAATGAGGGTCCTATAAAGAGAAAGGAGGGAGAGTGATTGTATTTAATTGTCTGCTCTTTGCCCCTGCATCCTTCATAACTCCCAGATTCAGCTCTGATGAACACACCACTTCCATCCATAAACGCTGCTGGCAAAGGCTTTCCATTACCCACAAACTCAAGGCCCTCCCTGCTGCACTCCACCTACTGCTCCTCATGTACAGCAGGGGTCATCAATTGTGTTCCTCCAGGGGTGAAGCAGAAGAAGAGCGGCTCATTAACTGCCAAGAAGGAACAAAAACCTACAGAGAGCGGCCCTCCGGGGGATCAGAATTGGTGACTGAGTCCTGAGTTTGGGTGAGGCAAAATGTGAGGGTTTTATTCTTTTAACAGCAGCCAAGAACTGAGCTGGAAATTTTAGAGATGAAAAATAAACGTGTAAGTGCTCACTGATGGACAAACTATGGCATGTTGAAACTGTTTCAAGCACTTAAACATATCTTTAGCATTCAGTTGACATATTGGGCAATCTTTTCGGCCAGTATATCAGCCTAGCCGATTTATGAAATCACTACTGCACTACTGCTTTATCTGCCCCACCTACCAACCTCACACTCACCCACAGGAGAAAAGTCCTCAAAGTCAAACATCTGCATTATTAATGTTTCATCCTTGTGCCTCAAAAACCTTTCAGGAATATTTCGCCCTTCAAATGACCATTTGTACATCATTGACCACACCACCACAAATGGAAACAAATCCTTGATAAATTAAAGTAATGAGGATGTACGTTTAACAACAGTAACTCTGCATTAATCCATCTACAAACACTCACAACTCCTGCAGTATAATCCAAGTCTCATTTATCCAGTCGTAGAAACAAAACTTTCCAAAAAGGCGGCAACCTCCGGAAAAGCTGGGCAACTCAGAGAAAAGTTTTAAGTAATTGGTGCTTCTTTTGCAGGACATTTGGTTGAGATTGAATGGGTGAGGAAGAAATAGGAACCTGCAGTAATGTAATGTTGCCATGGCAACCGCTGAGGTGTGGGCTGGAGCGTTGTCATGATGGAAGGAGACTCCTCTGGTCAGCATTCCTCGCCTCTTTTCTCGGATTTTCTCTGAGTCATTTCAGTAGGTTAGGGTAACAGTCTCCAGTGATGGTATGACCCCTTTCAAGGAACTCAATCAGCACCACACCTTGGGAATCCCCAAAAAATGATGTCATCACCTTCCCGGCTGAAGGCATGACCTTAGCCTTCCTCGGCGTGGGAGATGACACACGCTTCCGTTGCTTTCAGGCTGATAGCGGTGGAGCCTTCAAATAGTTCCAAATTGCTCACTGACATGGTGCGACAAGTGTGCCTCTGCTCAGACGTCAGAAAATGTAGGACCCATCAAGTGGAAACTTTTGAGAAGACAAGCTCATTCGAAATGTGAACACGGTTAATGATAATAAGGAAAGGTTGTAGATTATAAAAAAAATATTTGGCATGTCTAGCTACCCATTTCCTGGGTTAGGCTCAAAACTTTTCAGTCACCTCTCGTATGATGAAATGCACAAGTTGTGTGAGTTTGTGACAGACGATGATTTGATATAGTTCTGCTGTTGTTAAAAGCGGACCCTATTTATTTCAATTCATCAAGAATTTGCTACAATTTTGGATCTTCGTTCACTGGAGGCATGTGAGGAAAACAGGGTTTTGTTTTCTCAAATTTAATGTATAATGGATGAATAACTAATATACTTTTCATACATTTGTGGGGTGACGTGTTCCTTTAAAACTGCTGCTGGCACATGCTGAGCACAGACAGCACACCCTCTCCTCCTACCCAGGTGCAGATACATATCCTGGGGCAAAAAAAGAGCTTTCAATCATTTAATGTGTGTGTGATAAAATGTGGTAAAGTATTAAGTGCAATATGTTCCACTGAAGTACAGTCCTGCCTTGTGTCTTCTTGTTCTTGGATTTATTTTAATTTGTGCATCTGTTTGAGCTTCAGCACTAAGATTACAGCGGCTCATCCTGCACCACCAACTAAAACACTAAATCATCTTTTGTACTCACTAGCATCTAAAGTTTTCCCTCACTACGTAGGAGACTGCCTGAGGTGTGGCAGTAGTCCAGGATATGAAGAGGGAAAATCACTACCAGAGAGACAACGCTGATCCTGGATCAGCACCACACAGTAGCTGATTCAACCGCAGCCGCACACAGCTTACAAATAAACCCGTTCCAAAGATCTGGGCAGTTTGACAGCTTGTTATTGGCTGACCTTTGACCCCACTAAAGCCCAGAGAAGTCTTCATCCTGCTTGTTATCCTCAGCTGAAGCTTTGCGTTGACCTTTGCCCAGCAGCTCTACACTTTAGAAACATAATCTAAGTACAGTTTTTATTCTGGTGTAAAAACAGAAACACAAATTATGTATGTAGATACACTGTTAATGTGTGCAGATCTTATTGTTTAACTATTCCAGCTTGATTTTGCTGGGAAGACATGTAACATCTATGTAGATAGGAAACAGAAAGTCTACAGTCTCTGGTTAGACTTATAATAATTGTCACTGTAGGCTATTTAAAATCTATATGATCATTTGTTAAATAAATATTGTAAATGTCCCGTGGGATAAGACACACTTCCTCTTCCTTAAATGAAATGCATAACATGCAATTTATTAATAAATAATAAAAACATACATATGCAATAAATGTGTGAATAATTTAATATAAAATCTGCAAATATAAATCATACATAAAACTTCCTCACTGGTGCATTTAGCTTCTCAGGTTGTGACACATCAGGTGGATTTTGAGGTGTCGCTGCTCCCCTAAATAAAACCACTCACACTGGAACAATACGCTGCAACGAATAGATTAAAGGTGTGCTGTCTGTAAAAATGGCTCCGAGCCTGTGTGACCTCTGGGAGTAATCTGGGATCGCTCTAATTCAGGACAGATTAACCGGCTTCATCTGCAGCCTCCCCCACTGACACTCTCCACCTTCCTCACACATACACCCCTTGATGAACCACACCTCAAACATTCAGAGTTATTAGTTTGTGAATTAATTTGAAGGAGGCAGGGACAGAAGAATGGGGAGAAATGAGGCCAGCTGTTGCTCACTACGTAATCCCAGTGACACATTATAATCCCCACCTTCCACCTACAAGGATCCTGACTGGTTGACCGGCCTGCAGTGGATTGGACTGGGATAGAAATAGAGCGCAGAGAGACAGTGATTCGCAGCCTCTGCATCACTCTGAAAGGCCATCCTCAGTGCATTAGCATCATAAAGCCAACCAATTATAGGGAAACATTAGCCGTTCCTTCGCTGCGACCGGGGAGACTGAGGCTTGGAGGCTTTGATATCGTTCCACTTGCCACATTTCCCATCCTGCTTTCATGTGTTTGTATGAAGCTGCGGCGTGACGGACAGAGGGGGGTTTTTTGAACAGCGCAAGGATGTTGTTGTGTTTGCGGCTCACAGCGAAGGCACAACAGGCCGGCCTGGCAACAGAACCGATAAAAACCAAACGGGAACAATCGACCCGGGTCTGTTTTGTTTGTACATCAGCAGCTGAGCTTTCTAATCTCCCATGAAACGAAGTGATTGAACTGATACAGAGGAGGGCTTGTAATCCATCAGTTATGCGGAGTGGGCCGCTGCCTTATTAAGTGTAAATGTCACAATAACAGTTGGTGCAGGACTTTGCAGGAAAGGAGGAGGCGGAGGAGAAGTGAGTGGACTGCAGTAGCGTGGCAAACTTGAAGTGTACGTGGGAATAAGCTTGCCAGCCATTTTCAAATGTCAAAGGTATTGGCTGTAATGAGATTGAGCTGGCTTTGGATGGAGGGAATTAGTAGAGGGGACACTGTGGTTTCAAGTCACCATCTGGTGGTCAAACAGAGACAGAGCAACAGCAGACAGGCAAAAAAGGATTTGAATGTTGACTGAGCAGACAATGCTATTTATAGTTCACTGATTTTTTTTTACATGACTAATCAGGTTTAGATTTTGTGAAAGTCAAAATGTAGAACAAGTCAGTAACACAGGGTAAAATGGTTGTATTCTCATTGATGTCTACCAGATTCAAAATGTACAGTCCCATCTTAATTGCACTAGATGTAACATACATGCTATTCCTATGGTCTAAGACAGTCCAAAACTATCAGTAAACATAAACAACTCTCTCCCAATTCCAAAACCTATAGTGCCTGCAGTAATCAGAATTATGTAATCATAATAATATAAGTAATATCAAAAATAAATAATCTGAAGACGAAACATTTCAAAACCAGAGTTATAATGATATCAGCATTGGTGGTTATTAAAAACACACTCAAATAAACTGAGACAAACGTGTGTTTCTTCTTTCAGTGAAAATGCATTTAACTTTCCATCGCTCCTGAAAGCGGCGGCCCTCACTGTCAAATTTACGCTTCTTTCTGTGGCCACGTCTGCTACCTGACAGAAAAAGGTCTGCTGTTCGGTAACCATTGTACTGTACTGTCTGTTCATGAAACCACAGCAGTTCTGCCTGCGTAGTTCCTCTTTGATGAGCATCAAAAATTGTATGATAATGCTGCCATTGTGAGGAGAGGGAAAAAAGCAAAGTCATCTTTCTTGATTAACCAACACTGTGTGGCGGACCAGATATAGTATATTCTGTAAGTCAAGCCGAGGGCCGTTTAAAATTGGCCGGCGTGACATATGCCCCACGACGAAACTCAAGCAGGTCCAGTTGCTCACGATATTGCACTTAGAGTCGGCACAAAAATCAGCTTTATGAGTGTGTTGAACATTGTTGTAACATTATAACACTACCCTATGCATTAGCTTGGTGGATAGCATGAGCCACTTGTCGCAGTAGCACATTATAGTAAGCTAGAATGATAGTGTAATTCTATTCAACTATAGTGCTGGATTACTGTGTTGCAAAGTTGCATGCACTAAATGAAAAAATGATGCTGTGTGGCAGAAAAAAATCCTCACTTCCTCATGACATATCATCGTGTTTCCTGTGCTTTTAAAGAAGTTAGAGCGACTAGAGGGGGTAAAGGGCACATGACGCCATTGAAAGGCAACCAACTGAAAAGCCTTGAATAAAATGACAGATTTCTCTGAGTTTAAACATAGTTGGAAACATTTGTGATAATGTAAGTACACAACTCAGAAACATTATAACATAAGTCTAGTCGGTTTTAGTCGTTTCAACCCAGAAATGTTGCATACTGTAACTTTAAATGTGCGTGAGGGAACGTTTTTTATATGAATACTAATATTACTAGTAATGTATGTCTGATTCCCAGGTTAAAACATACTACTAAACACTGAACACACAAAACACACACAATATCCACATGCATTTACCTCAGAAACATTTGGAACGTTGACCATCTTCTTGCTGGTCGCCACGTGGCCCACAATACCCATATCCAGCGGGTACACAATCTCACTGTCAGGCTGCACCAGGCAGTCATCAAACGCTGAATCTTTATTGACGTTAAATAACCTGGAGGTAAAGATAAACAAATCAAATCATAATGTGCGATGCAACTAAAGCATTTTTAACTCAAACAGGTTATTTTAAAGTGTTGCCTTCGGACAAACGAGAGAGAAAATGCAAATGACACTTATCAAGGTGCCCTTGAGCAAGGCGATTACACCCTAAATCACCGCTGGAGCTGTCAACATGAGGGGTCTGGTTGTAGTGGGCTTCTATCGGGGGCATGAAAATGTGTAACTGCATTATTGCAAGAGTACAAAAGAAGCAGAAATGCTCAGCTAACATTCTCTAATTTAATTAAGCTGCCAAATGTGAGTGTCTGGAACTGTGTGCTGCTAAAAAACAGCATCTGTGTTCATTCAATACGGTTCCCTGAAGATTTTTCTGAAAATGTCAGCAATGTGCTCCACGCTGGCAAAGTGACAGGAATGTTTCCACACCAGGTAATCATAAGATGGATGAAAAGCAAATAGAAACAGGAAGCAGTTTGAATGTAAAAAATACAGTGTGGGTTCTGCAAGGTTAAGTTTGGAAGTGTACTGTCTTCACTCGAGGAAAAAATATTTGCTCTGTTTTTCTAAATGAACAAAATAATAATCTTGTTGGTGCAGTGGAGGGTATACGCAGGTATACAGTATATACCCACCTCTTTTTCTGGCTGTTAACTTTATACCCACTTGGAATATAAAGGCCAGTATACCCACTTCCTCTTCGGTAAGTTACCCATCTATCTCGTCGTGAAACCCAGCTCATCAACTACCGCAACAGTTTTAAGTTTAAGTGTTGGACAGGCAAGAAAGGGCCGGCAGATCGAATGTTAGCTACTGTAGGTAAAAATGGCTGCCAAACTGCAGACCTCAGCAAGTCATTGCTTGTTTCCGAACATGGGTGTTTGTATTGACCCGTTGGTGGATAGTGCCACGAAAAGCAGATGTTTGTTACCGAGACATTGCTGCTTTTCCTGCCTGAGCGATGATACATTTTTGGGCTTTTTAGGTTGTTTAATGAGGGACAAAAAAAAGACCTGATCTTGGAAAACATCACCAACACTGGCGTGAAAATCTCACACAGCACGATGTTTTTCCAGACACTCACACACAAACCCACAGTCTTGGGGACAAACACTGGTTTCACAGTCTGCTGTGGGCTGCGACTAATCACACCAGATGGCATCAATTCATAAAAGCCACCTCTACGCTTCCATAGAAAATGGATCAAGGCAGTTAAAGGTGCAGCATGTGGGATTTAGTGGCATCTAGTGGTGAAGACTGCAGATTGCAACCTGCTGAAACTTCTTCCAATCAAAATTCCTTCAGTGTTCATTGTTCGGGAGGTTTTACCAGGCGCTAAATTATCCACAGAGGTCTCTCCCTCTCCAAAACAAACAGACACGCCAATTGAAACTGCTAACAACACTGAACAAAGGAGTAAATCAGCTTCACGTTACAGTTCAGTGTTTCTCCAACGCTGTTCTGCTCGTCAAACTTTACACCTAGAGGTAAGAAAATTTGTAGCCATGTGTAACATCCAAAAACATACAAAAAAGCGTCTTGAAGCCATGCCCTAAATTCTACAGGAAGTCAGCCATTTGAGTTTAATGTTTCATCTTTAGCCATTTCCAGGGGTCATACTTTAACAAACTCCTCCCACAGATTTCATCAGGTTGACGTCAGATTTTGTCTGTAACATCTAATGTCCTTTCGCATCAAAAGTTATTCAAAGTTTGATTTTTCTTCCAACCGTGTAACCGTGGCCAAGCGTCAAACATCCAGGTTTTGCCAGCAAACAGCAAGTTGTGACTTCCCAGTACCTTGTCCAAGCTTCCCCAAATGTCACGTTTTATAAGGCTCCAGGACTGAACCACATTCTGGCAACAGGACGTACGTCTTTACAGACATTTATCTTTTGGTTTACATGAAATTTACATGGTGGGGTCTACAATTGATGTACAACAACATGACATATAATTAGTGTGTCCTGCAGCGCCATATTGTGGACACAGGAAGTGGAACAAAATGTGAAATAGGAACTCCAACGCTCACAGTCTATGAAGGGTATAACATCTCACTACTGCAGAGAAGGCCCGACTTTCAAAGAAAGGAACAGCAGCATCAGTCACCCCTGAGTTGCACACAGGTTCGAGGGCCTGTTCACTGTGCCTCGCAGCTTTAGTTATTCTTATTATTTAGTAATTATACACTGAATCAAATATACTTACTACATTGTATTCCATTTCTGCCAATAGATCCTCCTTAATCCGACACACTGGGCCTTTAAATTAAACTCTGACAACCCAACTGTCCAATTCGTGATAAGATTTCTACAACGCAGAAAAAAATATTCCACTGCTAGTTTCTTTATCTGACTATTTTTCATCTATAATGTTTAGTGTCCCAGGCTAATCTGTTACTGCTTACTTTTCATGAGACCAACGTGTAGTTCATGCAATCAGATATGAAATAAATCTTTAAAATTACAATAAATAACCTCTGTTTTAGTAATCATGATCCTTTTTGTGAGACCTTATTAAAAGAAAAACAAAATTAAACTCCAAAAGAAATCCCCAGTAACCTGGTTGCGAGCTCGGCCGTTCCATTCCTCTGCCGGTACATGAACAGACTCATGCGATCGGCCCTCATAATGAAGCTGAGGTGTCTCATGAGGTTGAAGACGGCCTTCTCCATATTCAGGTTGTCCTGGATGTCGCGCACCAGATCGAAGAGGACCTCACTCTCGTCCACCATGGACATGTCGTGGAACGTGCTGACGTCCATCATCGCCTTGCGGTTGTTGTCAAGCAGGTCTGAGATGACCTTGGGTCGGAAGTTGATGTCATAGTACTGCTTGGCGAACTGCGGGTTGGCATCCAGGAACTGCTCTGCTGCCGCTGCGTCCACCATGGCTGCTGCTGCTGCTGACAGGGGACAATGTGAGACAGATGGTAGAGATGCTCAGGGCTGGATGGTTAGCAATTCAAATCAAATGTGTGAAACGTCTAATTGGGGAAGATAAATGCAAAACACCTTCAGTTCAACATTTCTCAGAAACTGATGCTGGACGTATAACCAAAAACTGATCCCTTGACAAAAACCTTTTACTGAAAGGTCTAGTGTGTAGGATTTAGTGGTGTAGCAGTGAAGTACAGTAGCAGACCTACTACTAACAGGTAGCGTACAGTGTGTCTATCTGTTCACAGCTGCAGCTGGAAAAGGTTTGGTGAGAGCACTGAGACTGAACCACAGTGGATGTGCTGTAAAACACAAACACTGAGCTGAAAGATGCTAACAAGCTCAGTCTGTCTCTGCGGGTTTGTCACTACACGTGAGCCCTTTCTCTAACAGTATGTACCAGTATGTAGTGTGCATGTAGTACTTCAACTTTGACATACATGAACCACTGATAACCTGTGGTTTCATAGCAGATGACAAACTGTTACTGTCCTCCTCACGTCACTCTGACATGTTTGAAAACTATGTAAACATGTTAATAATAGTCTTTGTCCTTCTTGTTATAAAATTCTAATATATAATATATCAACAAGGCCTCCTTTCTTGGCATATATTGTGTCTTTCATATCTCTGTCGGCACTTCTGTTATCATACATGACCAACATCAGCCTGTGGAAATACTGTTTGGTCTGTTGTTCAATTTGTCTTCAACTCTTAACCTCATCACCACTGTATGTTTTTTTTATTGGCCAACAAGTGATCTTTGCTCACCCTGTAACTACTGAAACAATTTGGTTGTGATGAAAGCAAAGTGGATGTCATTCAATTAAATCATTTGAATATGAGTGTTAAAGGGCAAGTTTGTTGTTGTTTTCAACTTGGATCCTATGTTTTTGTGCCTATGGGACAAATGGGAACAACACATTTTGACACGGTCCAATGTTAAGCGAGATCGCCGCAGCCAGAAGCAGCGAAATGGGCTGCAACATAACTACTTAGGTCATGTTTGCACTGTACATTTACATCAAATAAAAGTGCTTCCTTTTGCCACTGACAGCCTTAGATTATAATGTTAAGTGTCTGACAAATTATGGGACGAATCCCAACAAAGACAGGCCTGAATATCCTTTTTATTTAACCAGAAATGACCCCAAAATGACGACCGCCAAACCTACCAAACTGTTTAAATAAACAGTAATGTTAAAGTAATGTTCGTCTTTTCACTGTTCCAATAATCACCTGCTCTGGTTTGGCTGATATAAACTCTTAATAGACCTATTTCACATAGGATATCAGAGCGACACAGGTGTAAATAATGACATAAATGATGACTGAGTTCCATTTAGCTGCTTTGGGTCCTGGTGTCGTGCATGCTGTCTCACTGTCACTGTCTCAGTGGACATTTGAATACAACAGAGTGATTGTTGGTTATCAGTAACACCTGCGACTGTCCAACTGACAAGTCAAAATGTCAGCTGTGAAAGAAAGTTTATTCTCCCAGTTAGATGTGACAATATGTTTGCTCTAGTCCAGTCTAAGGCAACCTGCGGCTCTAGAGCCACACGCGGCTCTTCAGTCCCTCTCCAGCGGCTCCCTTCGGCTTTGACAAAAACAGTTTAATTTGGTAGCCTATTCCCCAAAGTTTTAACATTTCAGCAACTAAAATATGCATCAACCGTTTTCAGAGTGGCGCCTTTTCCTCTACATTTTGCCAAATCTCATGGGCGGTGGCGACAGTAGTCTTGATTCTCCCTATCTTGTCTAGCTCTGGATTTCAAATCCAAAAAAACGAAAAGCTTGGGAAACGAAATCTAACTGTGTGTGACGAGATTTGTTTGCTTTTACCGCCAACTTTGCAAAGTTTAAATTCCAAATAATCATAAGTAGCCAGCTGCAGTGCCGCCTGGTGGTAAAACATGGATGCTCAGTGACCTATTTGTAATGTTGACAGGCTAATTTAGACTTAATAGGCTCATTATAAGGCTTGATATGTTTTGTGGTTACAGATAGATTTAAAAAAAAAAAAAATATTCCAGGTCAAAAATGGCTCCTCTGATAGTAAAGGTTGCCAACCCCTGCTGCTGTCACGTAGACACAAAAACACAGAAAATTGTGTCTAGATTGAAAAATACCAACCTTATCGCTACAGTCAAATTATTCCTGGCAGTCAGTTTGACCTGTCAGTATTGTAGACAAGTGTAAACAAGTGAGCTCTTATCTATTGCTTCTTGTTACTGTTTACTGTCCCCTCCATGTTCAAGGTATTTCACATAGAAGGTTATCAGTAAAGTTATGACAATATACAACTGACACCTGTGTCCTACAGATGTAATAAAATGTAAACAGTCCTACCTGTTAAAGTCCTTGTGTCGTCTCCCGCAGAGTGTAATCCCTCTGTCCTACTAACCAAATCTGCAGGTGTCTGAGAAAAGAAAGGAGATTACCAGGATGGTTTTAAATGGTCATGTGTGGCCATAAGCCTGCATCCAATTACAACACTGGGATTACAATACCTTCCAATGTTTAATGACACAACATGGGAATTGTTCGGTCTCACTACAGGACAGACTCAGCACTAACGGTGCTCCTGTGCAATGTCATGAAAATTAAACTTTGTACTTGACATATTCAGCTCATTACACACACTTGTTAGCATGTTTTCTGGCAGATTGTTTTATAAGTTCCAGATAAAGTATGTCATAGTGTGACACTCATGTGTATCCTGCTTCTAATACTGTATCATGTATCATGTGGTAATGAACTGCAAACATCAGTCACCCTCACACCCTCTCTGAGCAATCTGACACCGAGAATAACAAACAGCGAGAACAGAAGTCGTCTCGTTGGTGCTGCCAAAATAAACTCTTTAGATTTGTGCAGCTGGTTTCACTTGTATGGTGTCAATCAATGAGGGTCTTTTCAGAGAGCTGCAGAGCAAAAAGAGCGCTCACTAATCCTGGATAACGCATCAACAACATCATCATGGGTTACATGAGTAACTGGCTTGTAAGACATGAAAAGACGGGCGGGAGGACAACTTCCTGTATGTATGTGTGTCCGTGAGTACAAATCAACAATTTCAGATATTTCTACACTGTCTGGTTTTTCAAGTGTTAGAGTGTCTACAGGTATCAGACACTCACATTTAATGCTTTTTACATTTTCAGATAATTTTACACCAGATTTTTGGGGGTAAATCATAGTTTTTATTCAAGCACTGCAGGTGAAGTTAAGTAGGATGTGGTCCCAGGATTAATGTAGACATAAGCTTATGTAGTGAATTAGGTTAATCTACATTTTGCCAACAGGTAAGTAAAAGTATAATGTAAAAACACAGAATCAGGTTCAGTGTTATGTTAAAGGATTTGTAACATCAGAAATTTGGACTTTCACACAGAACACCTGACACATTTTGACAAAAAGAAATCAAAAGATTGATAAATAAACATAAAATGAAATAAAATGTCTTTGGCAAGGACCTCACAAATTAAAATGTAAGACTACTGAATGATTTTGGAAAGTTCTAATAGTTGTAAAAATTAAAGAAAAATTTTAAGACTATGAGGACCTGCAGACTCCCTGGTGTTTTATTGGTGTGTAACAATTTAGGGTTTTAGGTTTTGATACAGTCAGTGGTGGAAATGGAAAGTTTTTAGATCTGGCATACTGATCAGGGACTTACAGGAACTTTTAAGAACATGTGATGTGACTGTGTAGCTTTTGTTTTGTTTTTATTTTTATAAGACAATAACATACACAGTAAATAGCAACACATGGCACGGTACGCATATACACATCTGGGGTCACGTAGTCATGACTAAGCCTCCCTCTGGCCACCAGCATGTTAACTGATTCCCCAAAACAACTTCCATAACATATACACATAAACAATACATACACAAACCCACACACATCTCCACAAATGGCAGACACATGCTGACACACACACAAAACGAGCACACACATAAAAGCACATTAAATAGGAGTATGTACAGAGGTGGGTGAGTGAGCAAAAGCAAATACCAGCATAAAGTTTGGAAAAATAAAATTATAATATAACCGTACAGCCTCAATTCGCCTCCTCCAGAAGTTGTTTTTTCCCTACTGTTCCAGGACATTACAATATAAAGAGTCCCTTATGTGCACATATTGTACATGTATATAGAAAATAAAGTGAGAATTTAAAAGGTTTAAACAGTACAGGAGAGGTCGGAAGCCAAAAACAGCTTATGAAGATGCCTCCACTATGAAAAAGCAATAAGCAGCAACACAAAGCTGATAGAAATGTACAAAAAAAAGTTGGTATTTACAAGTTTTACCGCTTTACAAATGAGTCTATGAAGTGTGATACGTTTTTGCAAAACAGAGTCCATTTAAAATGTTTTTAAGTAATAATAATAATGTCAATGTTGACTACAGTGATGGAGGTAGAAACAGTTCTATATATTTTTATTTATTTATTTATGTATTATTAGTGTTGTCTTATTTATGCACAGTGATGCATCTGCCATCATAGAACATCTTGGTCTCAGCAGGTCACGTGGCGTGTCCTACACGCTCCGTGTGACGTCATCGCGCACGGTGCTCCAGTGTAAAATGAATTTGAGGCGGAATCACACTCGGCTCTCTGGACACAACCTGAAATTAACTTGGTAAACCGCGACGGCTCGAGCTCAGGTCAGTAACTTTACACATTAACAGCAGTGTTTATTGTTTCCTGTGGCACAGCGGACTGTGACGTTTATCAACTTCCGCTGGCTCAAGGTTTTAACTCGTGTCCACGTTGACAACTTGTTTACAAAGGAGCTCATTCATGTCTGTGCTGGACTGATTTACACTGAGTCACACTGTGCTGGGCAGGTTAGGAAGTAACTACACAGTATTCAGCAGGAGTTTAGATCTGAAATGTGACATATAACGAGCTGCAGTGTGTGTTACCGTTTAGTAACGTCGGACATTTTAATCCCTGATATACAGTTAGATCGTTACCGTAACCTTAAACAGCCTGTTCAGCTCCGCTAATCTCATTAACACCACTACACACGACTTCTAGTGGGACCAAAACCAGCTAACGTCACTGTAATCCGATTACTTTGTAATTTTGAGAATGCTTTTAAGTCTGCGGTGAAACAGTGTTGATGGCATTAAAATGAGACTCAGTGTGTGTGTGTGTGTGTGTGTGTGTGTCTTCTGTGAGCTGCGGGGATTTAAATCAGCACGTTTTGGAAATCTGCCAGATGCAGGAAGTGATAAGAAGTTTAGTTTTGGACTTTCATTTAACCAACTTTCTCCAGCATTACAGCTACTTTCAGTTTTCACTTGAGTTTCAACACGTAGTTGGGACGTTTTCCACAAATAAATAAATAAATTACAGTCATTAATGTTGTTTCAACGGCAGCAAATGACTCATGTTTCTAAAACTGACTAATGAACTACCTAAACTATATTTCTGATCCTCTAAAATGACCTAATGCAGCGCACTAGATGCATTTGCTCATGAAATGGGGAACAAAATACCACAAAGGTGAGCTTAACCCTTTGAAACCTGCATCATCATCAGTTTTCTTGTGCTGCATTCAGGCATTTAAACCTCTGAATCCTGAACAAACTGGTTTGATTGGGGGAAAAGGCAATGAGCACTTGGCAAGACATGTCCTACAAATTGCAAGAAAAAAGTAAAAGAAAAATGACCTAAAAAATTATCTTAAAATAAATAAATAAATAAATAAATTAAATGTTGAGTTATCTAATTTTTAAAATTATGTTACAGAAAAGAAATACACGTTAGTTAATTTTATTCTAGCTCTTTTTTTTTTCAGGTGATGTTCTTTTCTTGTGTTTTTTTTTTTTTTTTTACTTTTATTAATTAATTAATTTATGTATATATTTTGTTTGATTTTAGTTTCTTGTTTGTTTGCTATTTTTTTTACTTTTCTTTTTGCATTATTTTGGGGTGATTTCTTAGTTAAAAGAGTTACTTTGAATCCTGAACAAACTGGTTTGACTTCTTTAGAAAACATGGGGGGAAAAGGAAATGAGCATCATGGCAAGAACTGTCACGCAAATTGCAAGATATGAATAAAAATTGATGAGAAAATGACCTAAAAAATTATCTTAAAAAAGTAAATAAATAAATAAAATACAACTTAATATTAAAGTAATTAATATTAATTAATTTAATTTTTAGAATTTTTTTCAGGATTTGAATTTTTTTTTTTTTTTTTTTTGCTTATTTTCAGCAATTTTCTTGTTTATTTATTTATTTATTATTTTTACTTTTATTTTGCCTTATTTTGGGTAATTTCGTAGTTAATAGATTTACCTCTTGTAACTTTTAAAATATCTTGTTAATTTTCAGGCCATTTCTTGAGTTGCTCATTGAAATCAAGCCAGTTCACTCAGGTTCCAAAGGGTTAAAAAATATCTATTTACTGTGCAAAGAAAGCTTGAAACCTGTTGACATAATGACAATTTTGCTGAAGGCTGTAAAGAGGGAGTAACATTACAGGGGTTGTTTTGTGATTTTTCTGAGCTTCCTGCTTAGTTTGTATTCAGTTTGGTAGATGTCAGTGTTAGCAGTGAGGGTTATTTCTCTGTTTTGGAGTCACTAAAAGTGTAAGCTGAATTGTATGAGTAAAGGGAAGTGTCATGTCTATATCTTGATGTAACATCAAGAGCAGGAACTGTATGTTACCCTCAGTAAAATGTCAGACATACAGTCAGGCCCACACCCACTGACCTGACATTTAATAGCACGTGTTCTCACCCTTTACCTCACTCCACACTGCCTCTGACGTGTCACACGTTTGTTTTTGTGGTGAAGTGCAAAGGTTAAAATATGAATAGGAGCAGATGAGTTTGCGTATAATAAATATTTGTTTTGTTGAAGTTCTTCTCTTCTTTAATCTTGTAATCAGCTGTTATTTGAGATGGAGTCTGTATAACTGACCAAACTTAACTTCAAACCCCCACAGAGAAGGCTCGACATGACTCATGGCGATGACTGCTGTGCGACAGCAGAAGATGGAGCCGAGAGCGACCAGCTGCAGCCTCTTCTTCTGGAAAGGGTGGAGAAAGAAAAGTCTAAAAGCTGGCAAACTGTTGCGTCACATCGTTTAAAGAAACACTGCGTGTGCACACCAAAGAAAGCTAAATCCAAAATACTGGGCTTTGTGCCGATTCTGAAATGGCTGCCACACTACCAGCAGGGAATGGCTGCTGGGTGATGTCATGTCAGGACTGATTGTTGGAGTCCTATTGGTCCCTCAGTCTATAGCCTACTCCTTATTAGCCAGTCAGGACCCCATATATGGTCTCTATACTTCGTTCTTCTCCTCCATCATCTACGCACTCTTAGGCACTTCCAGACACATCTCAGTGGGGATCTTTGGGGTGCTCTGCCTGCTTGTGGGTCAGGTTGTGGACAGGGAGTTAGCGTTGGCAGGATACCTCACAGAAAGCAGCAGCAGCAGTAACAGCAGCGCCCTCCTGCTGGCCGGCCAGGGGAACGACACTGTGGAATGTGACAGAAGCTGCTATGCAATCACAGTGGGAGCAACAGTTACCTTCACTGCTGGAGTTTACCAGGTAAGTGAGCAGGGGTGATTTTATACCCTTGGACAGACAGGAATGATCATATACTAATGTAACCAAATGCTTCTTCTTCTTCATGGCTGATATCCATTAAAAGCATTTAAACATTTTAAAGACAAAAGTAACTCAAGTGTCGTTTTGCAAATATTTCCTTGGATGTAAATTTCCTGTCTGTAGTTCAGAACCTGCTCGCTGACTCCTGCTTACCTCTTCTCTCAGGTGCTCATGGGCCTTTTCCAGGTAGGCTTCGTCTCAGTCTACCTCTCGACTCCCTTCTCAGTGGCTTCGCTACAGGAGCCTCCCTCACCATCCTCACGTCCCAGTTAAAATACCTCCTGGGCCTGAAGATCCCAAGGCCTCAGGGCTGGTTCACTCTGTTTAAGACCTGGTACGGCATTCTCAGCAACCTGGGAAAAACCAACATTTGTGACCTGGTGACCAGTATAGTGTGTTTACTGATACTGGTACCCACCAAGGAGCTCAACGATCGCTTCAAAGCCAAGCTGAAGGTAATCTCGCTGACCAGGACTATAATCAAAAGGTTCTTGTTTCATTTGTTCTTGGGTCACAGCTTAAAGGTCGACCAATGCTGGGCTTTTAAAGGCTGATATAGTAACAATTAATGCACGATACTATCGACATGTCATCAGTATCAGCCAATGCTTTAACTTATTTTGCATAATGAATGAATATTACATATATATTTAAAAGCATCGTAAATTATGTCTCCATCTGCTAGTGGGCCGTCACAATAAGAGTATACGTGAATAACATGATAATAATTCCACTTCAGATGAGACTTGATGATCACTAAAATTAGGTAGGGAAAAAAGGGGCTATATCATATTGGTCAAATTAGTTGGTAAATATTAGCATTTCGGATATCGGCAAAAAATCCAATACCGTGCATTTCTAATAACAGTGTTTTGGAGCAGGAAAAAGCTGATTAATCGGCCAATATCCAACCTTTCACTTTTTTTTGACAAAAATGAGCAATCTTTGACTTTACGAGATTTGACATCTGTCGACGTCATCATCTCAGTCAAAGTAATAGATACCTAACTAATAGATAAATGTGGAAATGAACATCAAACAAACTGTGAAGAATTTAGGTTGGAGTGATTTTTAGTGTTAAACTATTACTGAAGGTGTCTAGTTTGCACCCCTGATAAAACATTCTATCGGCGTCGATTAATCAGCCAAACTGATGAATCTTATCAACCTCTAGTACAGTGTCATGAACCATAATTTAATTTTTAGGCAGAACTGGTTAAGTGAGAATCCACTAACCAACCAGGTCCATTTCTTTGTGTATTTGAAATGTCTATTTTTGGCAACGTTAGCAGGGGCGTGTTGGATATGCTCATGTGGTTGGGTTAATCCATTACTTTTGTCAAAGCACGTCCTTGAAGTTGCATATGTTTAGGTGAAGGTTAGATATGTCTGGGATGTGGTAAGAACCTGCCCATGACTGCAACAGGATCCATAAAAACACATTACTTCTACCTAGAAGTTAGTGGAAACAAACGCTGTTATTCTGTCTACAGATTTTTTCACTGGAATTGCATTGCTAGACAACAGCTTGAGTCCATGTTTACTTCCTGTCAGATGAGTTATTTACATGCACTGCAAAACATTCATACAAGAAACACAAAGGGACTGATTTAAAATGTTTATGTTGTCAAGTTGAAAAGAATTGAGGCCAACAAATGATAGCTAGGCATAAAAAGTGTGGTGAAAAGTGATGCTAAGTAAGTTAGGCTAAGTCTGAGCCCGAGATGTCCAAAAAAGGTCACCATGCACAAGATAAACTCTTTTGCCATATCTGTCTTCCCTTGCCTCCCTCTGACTAGACTTCACATTTGTTAGCCCACCAGTGGAAATAATGTTACAGTAACAAAAATGGCTCTCAATTTTGAATCCACCCAACAACTGTGGGTCGTCTCTTTTCTTTCCCTTACCCAGGCTCCAATCCCCTTCGAGCTCTTCGTGGTTTTTGCAACACTTGCTTCTCATTTTGGCCACTTCAATACCGACTACGGTTCGGATGTGGCTGGCGACATCCCCACGGGTTTCCTCCCTCCCAAGCTACCGATGTGGAGTCTGATCCCCAACGTAGCTGTTGACGCCTTCTCCATCGCCATCGTGGGGTTCGCCATCACTGTCTCACTGTCAGAGATGTTCGCCAAGAAGCACGGCTACACGGTGGATGCCAACCAGGAGATGTACGCCATTGGCTTCTGCAACATCTTGCCATCGTTCTTCCGCTGCTTCACCACCAGCGCTGCGCTGACTAAGACCCTCGTCAAGGAGTCCACAGGGTGCCAGACTCAGGTATCTGGGCTGGTCAGCGCCCTCGTCCTGCTGCTGGTACTGCTGGTCATCGCACCGCTCTTCTATTCCCTGCAAAAGTAAGCATAGAGAATTATGATGGAATGACGACCTGCATGCTCTTATCAGCAGACTGATGAACTAAAATCAGCAACTTGATATTTTCTGGGGCTGCCCACTAATATTCGAACAAAGTTAGTCAACCAGAAAGGTCATTAGTCGGCAAAATGTCACTGGTCGCTTAGTCGCAGAAAAAAACAAAAAAACAAACGTGAAACTTTATTAGAAGCTGTGCCTTATAAAAATAATCCAAACCTATACAACTGGACCATGTGGGAATTTAATTTTGTTTAATTTTGTATTTCTCTGTAATGTAGCACAGTGTTAACAATGTTACTGATACTGTTCTTTCTCACACCTTCAACTCAAACCACCAAAATATATCATTTAATCAATAATCAAATTAATATCGTAAACATGTGCAACTAGTCAACTAATGGACCTGAATTACTACTACTGGTCAACTGGGAAATTACTAGTTGGGGGCATTTAGTAAGTCGAGAGTAACTGAGAAAACCTTTCCTAAAAATAGTTCCTACTTCTGCAAAAGCTGGTTTAGGCAGTCGTGCCTGCTCGTCTCATTCCTGTAATTTCACTATTCAACAGTCACTCTGCTTGTAGTGGCCAGGGTAAGATTCCACACTGGAGACAGTATTTATCTCTAATCTGTAAAGTGCACGTTGCAGAGACTCATCATTACAAAGCACCGGCCACGTGCAGCTGAGACATCTGTGCATACTTTGGTGATGAGGAAACACATGATGTTCGATTTTTGGATCCCAGGTCAATATATTTAAAAAAAAAAAAAAAAAAAAAAAAAAACCCTCACATTCCAGTGATCAAGTTTGTTTTAGGATGAAAGGGTTTCTTTCTAGTTTAATGGGAGTACTTAAACATTTGCTTGTGGTCCTTATCTTGTTTACCATGAAAGGATATTTCAAGGGTAGACAAATACCGATAGTTCAGGGTTAATGCTGACTCTGCTCGCTCTGCAGAAGCGGTGCTAGTTCAAATACCTTCAGGTAACTGAATTTCAGTGCAGATGCAGACTTTTAAAAATGCTCCCACTGAGCGGCGTAATATTACAAAAATTATAATATGGAATAAATAAGAGCAAGGAGCAGAAATATGACCGATGAATAGAGTTCACTGCATGTAGAGAAGTAAACAGGACTCTTCACCCAATGGGAGGTGCTTTGAGTCTTGTTCAGTCTGTTGACTGTGATTGCAGCTGATGATTGGTATTGATTTGTTTCTGATGTGTTACCTATGTACACACTCATACACAAACACACCCTGACACATTTGCTGCTTCACTGATCATATGGAATGTCCTCAATGAGGCCTGAACATGTTTGTCTTTGTTCCCCATCTCTTTTATTATCCCCACTCTCTCTTATCAATGTAGTTTTTCGGTCTCTTGAGCTGATTCTGTTTGGTACTCTGAATATCTCAACCATTTCCCCTCAGTGGTTGTGCCTGAGGCTACCAGACGTCAAAAGCTGTGTGTAAATTTTAGGTTTTAAGTTCCCTACGGCAAATGTGAAGTGAGGACTTGGATCTTCTTCTTTATAGCTTTCACTCTTCAGAGCACTGACTAATGCTGCATGTCCACTGCATGGTACGGCTCAGTTCAGCTCGACTCATGTTTGGTATCAGTTCTTTTTCTCTACTTGATTTTCCACTGTAGATAGTACCCCTGCAGTGTAGGTGGGATTTTCAGCTTATCCCCATCACAAGAAATTGCGGTGTCATCTTCAACGCAACACCAACTAAATTGTTTTACACGCAACTGCCTGTTTGTGCAGGATCTCCTGAGTCAAGTAATGATTCTAGTGATAATGCTCACCGACCAATCAGTGGTATACAGTGTTTTAATTTCCCCCTCTAGTATTGGCTCAGCTTGCTTGGAACCTCAACCAAGGTGTTAACAAAAACTACCACAGAGAGTTTGCTAATGTAAAACCAAAAACAGTAAATTGAGTACCGTGCAGTGGAAATGTAGCATTAGTGTTTCCCACTGAGTGAAGCTCCTAATCTTTGCCCTGTTTTCTTGCTTCCCTCTCTTGCTCAGATGTGTATTAGCAGTCATCATCCTGGTTAACCTTCGTGGAGCTTTACGTAAGTTCGGAGACATTCCAAGCATGTGGCGTGTCAACCGTGTTGATACCTCCATCTGGCTGATCACCATGGCAACCTCTGCGCTGGTCAACACAGAGCTAGGTCTGCTCGTTGGGGTTTTGGTATCAGCCCTCTGCGTCCTGGGCCGAACGCAGCAGGCCAAGGTGCTGGAGCTTGCCGGGCTCCAACCAGGGAGCATTATGAGGACCTGTCGTCTTACCGTGGCCTTCAGAGACATCCCGGAGTGGCTGTTTTTAAATACGAGGCTCCAATCTATTACGCCAACCAGAGCTTGTTCAAGAAATCTCTCTACAGGTGTAGGTCTCGACCCTCTGAAGGAGAAAACACGGCTTATGAAGCTCAAGAAAAGAACAAACAGCAGGGAGAGGCTGCAGGACTCCCAAATATGAAGTCAGCGGATACAAGTAAAGAGGATAACATTGAAGCTGGTGCAACAACAACAACAACCTTGATGCTCGACAAGAAATCTTCCCGAAGCTTACGCAGCGTGGTGATAGACTGCAGCGCCATCATGTTTTTAGATACAGCTGGAGTGAATGCTCTCAAAGAAGTCCGCAAAGATTATGAAGAACTTGGGATCAAGGTGGTCCTGGCCCAGTGTAATACCTCAGCACTGGACGCACTGGAAAGAGGGGGATACTACCCTGGCAAAGAAGGATGTGATGAAGGAGAGAACAAAATCATATTCTTCACCATTGCAGATGCCGTCAACTACGTCCAAAGCCTCTCGGTTCCGAATGGAGATTATGACAGCAGATGCTAAAAAGGTTCATCCATCCAAATATCTGTTTACATATATGCAGTTGTACATTTCACATAATGCACAAGAGAAGTCCATTGTTACCTGTGTGCCTTGTAATGCTACAGTGATGGCTGAAGTCCAAGTATCCAATTTATTCTACTTAAACGCTGCAAAAAATTCTTTAATACTGTTTCAGCATGTTAAATGCTAAAAACCATTTCCAGGTCTTCCTCATAGAAATGGAACCAAAGTACAAAGTACTTAGAGTAAAAAGTGAAACTGTGCAGGGGCAACATTTTCTCTTTTTGGCACACTGACACCCGAATGTTCGTAAACAGTCCTCAACCAATCTTGCATTTACAGGGTTACGTATACTTCCTTTCCGCCATAAGGCAACAGGCTCCTTCCCTATTGTCAGTAGACGAGTATGTCTTTATGTTTTTCTTTACTGGTGTGTCGCGCTTGACACCAAACATGACACACAGGACATGATGAACGCGTTGCAGAACGGTTAGTAAACAGTAGAAAGCAGCATATAGGCCAGTGAAATTATTTACTTCTTCATTAATATCTGTTACTTATTCAGTCTTTCCTCAGACTCGGTCCTGACTAATTTGAAATGATGTTCAAGCTCTGCTTGGACGGAGACAGATGGAATGTGGCGAGTCATTGCATACTGCTAGAATATGGGTGAAAATTAGCACGTCCACCCGGGTGCTATGTTTTCATTACTGCCTATCGGAGCTGGATCCGATAAATACCCATGACTAGTACAGAGCAGGGTTCATGCCAGTCAAACTACCAGACATATGCTGTAAATAGCCATATAACAGCCTACATTTAAACACCAAAAAAATCCTCAAATATTACATAACTTGAAATAAGCTACATGAAGTGGTCTATTGAACAGATTGGCTGATCCCAGATTTAGTGGCAGAGGCAAAGGAGGAAAAGGATACAGTGCACCAAGCGTCACTATAAATCAAGTGTATCTCCAGTCTGTTCCACATTGTGTTGAAGGTCATCCTGGAGAACATAATCCGCGATGCTGTCACCAAATTCTGCCGAGCACGCTAAGAGGAAGACTGTTACTGTCGTTGATAAAGGTGTAAGCTCTGAAGAGGCAGACAGGCATAAAAAGATGCGTCAGTAATTATTATCCCAAAAGTTTATATTTAAGTTGTCTTGGCAACATATCTTATAGGTCACACAACAATGGGCTATTAAATATGCTGTTAATGAATTCATTAATTTATTTGGCATATTTCTCATTTCACATTTTGGTCGGTGATATTTTCATCTGCTGGATCTACACGTGATACCGGCAGAAAGTCGGCACATATGCTGGCTATCGTAAACCCTGCTGCAGAGTCATTTGTCCCAGAATGAATTCAGATTGTAACCTTTCCCACTTTAGGGAGACTTTAGGATTACATCCGTTTTGAATTTGTGACCCTTAAATTGAAAATTTACATTTAATGTAGAGGTGCAATATGAGTTTCCCCCCTAAAATCTACGCAGTACAGTTTTAATAATCAGGTGTCACAGTTTTTAATTCCACTGAGTGTCCCTGCAATTGAGTCACAGAGAGCTGCTGTAAACTTTTATTATATTTCTCAGCAAGAACCATAGTTAACTAAAATTATATATAATTTAGTCATGAGCCCTTCCTCATAAATGCATCCTGAAATAATTGTGGGACTTCTACCTGTGATTCTGTGGGGCAGAAATTGATGGTTGTAGGCTGGGTGTGTGCAAAAAAAAGAGAAAAGGTTTGTCATTAAGAAATGCTGTTTCTAAGGGGAGGACTGAAACTTAGATGAAGTATGAAATTCAGCTGTTTGTGGATTCACAAATAAATCATTTTAAAGGTCTTCAGCTTAAATGGAAATTACATTAAACCTCACTTTTTATCCTTAAAATATTTATTTTGTAAGAAATGGCCCGACTGCCTGAACATGGATGTACTATAACTAATGGTAGTCCATCATGCAGTTTTCTTAGAAACCAATGATAATCAAGGGAGGTGCATTTTGTTTTGTTTTGGGTTTCTTTTGGAAGGACTTGGTCATGTTTACAAAGCCATAAAGCAGTAAATGAACACTGACGGTTAAATGAATGGGAGAGAAGGCTCAACTCGAGCGGACAAAGATCCTTAAAAGTTCTTTGAACTTTGCATGTTGCAGCATTCATGCATTCAAACTGCAGTGCCTTAAGTGAGACCTATAACGTGCCTACATTGTACGCATGTGTATATGCTATGAATGTTTTTGTATCAGGTCCTTTGACATAAGAATGCCAGTCACTTTTTACTGATGCAACTGGACAACTTAAGGATTTCTTTTTCTTCCTGAGAGCACAGTTTCTTTGACTCACAATCTTGTTACCATATATATTTTTTAAGTTTTCTCAGTTATTCATAGCAACAAAGATCATGTTTTAGAACTGGAGGATCTCATTTTGGAACAAACCTCCTGAGCTCTGGTGGCTTTTATACGCTGGCAGGCCTGTACTGAATACGTCACTTTGATGTTAGACTTTACGTTTGTCTACAATCCATGTTTGCTGAGGGTGAAAACGTTACTGACTGCTACTGTAGCTTGGTAAATACTCTGTTGTCAGCTGTGTGCTGAATGGGGCAAAGTTTAAGAAAAAAAACAATAGTTGTGTGCAGTGAATGCCACGTGAGATTTACACCCAGACAGCCTCACTGAGTTTGTTTTGTTGAATTTAATGTTGCACTGTGCTGGTCAAACCTCAAAACAGCTCATTTCTTTTGTGTGTAAGAGATTGGCTCATCAAACTACGAGCCAATTTACTATGAAATAAATTATTATAAATTGTTATTAATTAATTACTGAGGTCCATTTATTTCTTTTTGGGCAAGCAGGAATGCTCAGCGGTGGCTACGTGATGATGTGATTGTGTTCTTAGTTAAGGGTGCACTGTGGAGTTTTTGACCTCTGGTAGTGCTGTGAAGGTTTTGACTTGGTGCCAGATTTGTTTGTCATGTGCACATGTGCGCAGATGACTCAATATTCATTGGCTTCAAACCATTCTACTGATCCACAGGCGGTGGTAATGCGCCAGTAAAAGGAAGGAGAAGAAGAAGAAGACTGCTAACTTGTGAACATGGTTGGGAAAAGTATAAAAATTCCAAACACTGCTTCTGCAAGTGGTTTATGGGGAAGGAAGTTATTGGGCTTTGATTCTCTGCACAAACCGACTGGGCAGTAATGGTTTGGGCAGTAATTTCTCAAAATTTCACCAGGCTCCAATTGGATTGGGTACATGGAATTTCCCTGTTACTGTAAGTACAGCCTCGTCCTTTTTGTCTACGTTACTGGTCTGGGACAGCTTGACGTTTCCTGTGTCCATCTCCAAGTGCGCTCTTGTCCTCATAGTGGCTATTTACGAATGCATCCTGGGTCACACATGTAAGTTAACTTACCAGTGAGCTTGTTCTTTTTTTTTTTTTTTTTTTAATTATGACAGTTGAAATTTGGCCGCGGGTTGGACTCGAGTCAGGCTTGGACAAAAACTGCGCAGGTTCATGGAGGTTCAGGTCAGATTTTCGAACCCAATCAAAGCTCTAATTTGTTCACCTGGAGGATGCACAAAAGCATCTTGTTAAGCAACACTGACTATAAACAAACTCCACAGGGCACCTTTAAACGTCCAAAGATTACAGCCAGAAAGACTGGATGTTCTTGTTTTAAATAGCATTTGCCTTTGCTGGAGGGAGCATTAGGTTTGGAAGGAGCAGTGTTGAAGGTCAGATCAGCAGCACAGACCCAAAAATACATCAGGTATTCTTAAGCTTGTGGGAATTGTTCTACTCAAGGACTTGTTACAGGGGATTGAATCAGGTCGGCTGAGTCGAGGGCAGTCTAGATTTATTACACAGTTCACATTTAAGCTTTTCATGAGAACAAATTTTATTACAATAGAATAAATATAATACAAATAAGTGATTAATATGTGGACTTTATTCAGAGAGCAAAGACTGTATGTTTGAAAAAAGAAAACAAGAACGTGATTTTTTCTGTTTCAGTTCAAATTGCTTTATATTCATGTCTTATGTGAAACACTTGAACGACGAGCACGTCTTTCTGTTTTGTTCTGTTCTTTCTTTTCAACTGGTTTGTCGACAGGTGTGCCTTGCTGTTGACAGACGCTGTAGAAATTAAACTGCCTTGCCTTTCACACAGAAACACAAAGGGAGAGATAAGTGTTGGTGATAAACTCAGTGATTATTTTTATGTTGTTTGTAGCTTTAGTTGATTCTGTAACAGAACTTGCCGCATTAGACTACACAGTGACATTATTTACAGTATATAGCACTTAGAAAAACAGTTACAAAGTTCACATTCATTATTTTGTTTTTAGGTAGTAACATGTGAAACTGCTATGTGAAATATGAATAAGACAGCTATTGCCTTTTGTAGCTTACATTAGTTTTGTGGTTGTTTTTGTTTTTAAACCAAAGATGTAACTATGCACAAAAGCTGCTGGCTTGGGGTTTTGGGGTTATAGCTTTATCCTGAATCTAAACTGAATTCTTAAGTAAAAGTCAGTTTTATTTTACTTATTTGTTTTAAAATCAACTGAAATCTGTTTGCTGGTTGGAGCATCCGAGTTTGAGATATCCTGTAAATTAAATTATTATTCTTTGTTATCTTTACATATATTAAACATCTGCAAAATATATCAGTACAGAGTTTTTTGTTCTCTACTGTCCAATGGTATTTCTTACATGTGCTGAACATGTGTTTTAATATGTGCTTCAATATACATCATAGTATTTTAAGTAAATAAACTATATATGAAGACAAAAATTGTTTTGTGTATCCAGGTATTTGTGACTAACAGTTGTGGTATATTTTGATTCTGTGGGTCAACGAAATCCAGCTACTCTTTGCTTTACTGAACTTATGTTTAGAATTTATTTTAATTTGTTTGCAGCAGAGTATTAATAGCCCCATTATCAGCCTATAAGCACCAGGACCATGAACTGTACAAATATGAATTAGTTTGACTGTCAGAAGTGTTTGATAAACACACAGAGCTGCATTCAGTCACTGACAGTTGAACCTTTGTAAGGGCATGTTGCTCTGTAATATAAATGTTAGGGCTTACACTCCCTATACTTTTGTTTTTACAACCATTAAACCCCACCCTCTTTAATAACAGCCGTTTACTATCCAGCTGAAAAGAGTTCAGGGAAACCGCCACACCCCGTCCCATCACAATACGTCACTGCAAAGCCACATTTTGGCAGGATAATGATTCTTTTTATTATTAATTTATCTGCTCATTATTTACTTTTGTCAATAAAAGTCAGGAAACATTGAAACATGTCCGTGCAATTTCCAAGAGCCCAGAGTGTCTTCAGATGTTATGTTTTAATCCCAGTGGTTCCCAACTGGTCCAGTCAAGGGTCCAGATTTGGCCTTAGTCATTAGTTCAAGGTCCACACAGTTTAAATTATTCAGCGTCCTACTTGTGCTTGGCTATGCCATGAAATTAGATTGTTTCTGTTAAGTAGTTATATGTTATTCACTCACTCTACAGCAGGAGACAGCTTGTCAAAATAAAAGCTCTGCGCCAGATATTCACTGTCCTTCAAAATAAAGTGTGTTTTTTTGTTTTTGTTTTTTTTTTACAAACTTGACACATTCGCAACTCACTTGTATTCCATTCAGAATGGACCCATGAGCCACCAGTTGGGAACCACTGATTTATCCAACCAACAGTCAAAACATCCAAAGCTGTTCAGTTCATAATCATGTCAAACAAATAATTATTAATTAAAAATAATCATTCAATTATCCAAATAGTTGCTTATTAATTTTCTCTTTATGTTCTGTAAAAGATGTACTCAGGATGTGAACTTGAGTGGATGTAGCTGTCTCAATCAACAATGTGTCTCTGCAGCTCCTGCCAGATTTAATCAATCCATAATAAATGTATATGAATAACTGTGTAAAGAATTCTTGCTGGAACTGGAAAGCCCCAAACTAAGGGTGCTTTCAGACCTACAGTTGTCTCCTTTGGTCTGAATCAGGGACTAATTTTGCTACAAAGTTGAATAATTGCCTAGAGTTGGTTCATGTTCTCACAGCAGCATTTACAAGTTGGTACGGATCAAGGTCAGAACACGGTCTCATCACAAATGAACTGCACCAGACTTGGTTGTTTGTTGCACGTGCCCAAACAAACTGCACTTAGGGGCAAACAAACTTCAGTTCCATTGAACCGAACCAAACAGGGCAGCTGAAAGCACCCTGAGTGCTTATGCACTGTTACCACCCATTTTGAACTAGTTGAGCTGTGATGCTTTTGCGCTGTCCTGTCTGAAGAAGAATACAACTAAGTTAAGTTGATCAAATTAATTTTTAAATGATTTGAAGGATGAGAGAACATTGCAGTTTGTTTTTCATGAGCCTCTTATTATGTTAGAAACTTGAAATGTTGGGGGTTGTTTGTCATGCAGGAGTTGGCAGTGATAAATTTGTTTTTAAGACTTGGCCTTGGACACAATCGACTTGTTTTGGATTTGCAGTATATTAGACATGCAGTTTTTTCATAGCTTATTTTCTCTAATATTCTCTCAGATATAAAGTGGTAGCCGTGTGTTTTATAGCTTATATAGATCTATAACAGAGCATATAAAAAGGAATTATGACTTTGTTTGGCTGCAAGGAAAACATTGTAGAAGTGATTTTTAAAACACTGTGCACCTCATCAATTCCTGAAACTCATCATACAGTTCTTCTACAGTATAGATCTGTAGTGTCAGAGTGTTCAGTCAAGGATTTAACAGACGGTTCTTGGAAACTTTCCTTATTCTGTAGGTGTGCTTTGTTTACAATGTTCAATATCAGTTTGGCACAAGCGAATCTATTCAGAGATGCCTGATGAGATGAAGGTAATGAGTCACTAGGGAGAGGCAGCCTTTGTCTAATTTCCTGATGTGAAAATGGAAATAAATGTGTATAATAATATATGTAAACAAAAGAGAAAACTATGAGTATATGTTCTCATTATGTTGTTTTAAGAAAATGCATTGAAATAAACTGCATCAGTGCCTCTCTTATCAAACAGTCCTTCTTGAACCACGCTGTGATCTGCAAACAAATACTGACTCAAGTATGCATTTACTCTCTGCCCTTTTGTGTTGCAGATGCTTATCACAGTGCATTGATGTTGTTTATGGGGGAAAATGGAGATGACATCACTTTTTAAATTACCTCTGTTTGACTTCCCTACCTGCACATACAAGAATATATATTGGACGTTCTGCTGTTCTGTTCCTGTTTCGGGGAATGTTTGATCGCATAGATGTTTGTGATACATAGATTTTAAAGTTGAATCCAAGGTTTTAAGGCGAGCATGGCTAACATCACATCATAAGCTCTGCTGTTCTGTCATTACCTCAACCAAGGACACACTCACTTGCTTGTTTGTCAGAGGAAGATGTGTAGCAGTGAAGATGTGTAGCTTCTAAGTTTTTAACTTCAGTTCAGACAAAACAGATGATGACACCTCGGCCTGAGAGGATGAAGGACTTGTGCTCTCATAACTGGAAAGCTGGTGAGAACAGACCTAAAAGGGCAGAAAAACCTGTTTTTCTTCACTCTTGAATTTCAAGATGAACAAGATTCATGGAAATCCCAACCTGCCTCCCAAGATGAGGAAAGATATGTTGCGTCTATGCAACCTGATCACCTGACCACTGTTTAAAACGTCTTGACATTGCTCACAATGGTGACAACTTGCTCTAGAGTTTAACCATAGTGGGATTATAAAGGCTGGATATTAGTAGTTCGTGCACCAAGTACACTCTGAAGTATTGCATGGGTGCAGAATCCGCCCACCTCACCAAGTTCAAGTAATAATAATGGAAGATGGAAATGAAGAGTAATGAGTTGACAATTCATGTAACTCTCAAATATCCAGTAATCCCCTGATTTATCTGAAGTCTCATGAAACCGCACTCCATCATGAGACACAAACGGACACTAGTTATGCTTTGAAATGTCTTGAAATCAATGGACCACTTGGCTAATGTTGTCTTTAATAAGGCAGCTGACTAAACAAGCAGCAAATATCCAATATTTGATAAAAACATTAGATAGCTCCTTTAAACTGTACTTTTTATCCTGGTACTCTTTCATTGTCCTTGTGGACCCAGATGATAGAGGACCCTGTCTGGCAGGAGAAAACAAAATATTGATGAGCATTTCAAGGTGAGTGAGGATCCTTAGATGTCGTCTGTACTCTGCTTTAGTCAATAACAAGTCTGGCTCTTTGTAAACTGGAGGAGATAAGAGTGTAGTGATTAGAAGTTTTGGGGCTGCCTTTATCTCCTGCTCTTATCATCTTCCTCTCCTTCATTCTCCTCATCCCCACCTACCACTTTCACGGAGAGTGCTACAAAAGGAAAGTGGTGCTATATCTTAAAGTGGAGACACACAACCTTCAGAGTGGTATTACTGTTGGTGCCGCTGCTGCAAAGACAACCAGACTGCTAACTGCTTTCCTTAAAGCCTAGCAACTACCAACAACACAGGACACAATGCATTTTGTTTCCACAGATACATCAGTTGTATCACCGCTGCTGGGGAAGGTAATTGCAAAGAACTTTCACTGATACTCTGTGGTAACTGAGGCATTGTGGCATTGTGGCGTTGGCAGACAGAACACATCATGAAAGTGCGGTTTACAGGGAACCAGTCTAAACGCTGATGGTGTCATTATTCTACACTGTAGAGTTGCAACGACATACTGGATTCAAGGTATACCATGACATAAAAGTTGATGGTTATCATACCGAGTATTGCTTATCTGCCATATTGAAAAAAAATGCAACTGGACTTGAATCTCTCCCCTTTATTTTAGTTACTTTCTGAGTGGAGACTATCTTTACATACTTCCATTAACAAAATGGTTTCAAGTTTCAATTATAGTAATAAAAGGTTTGTTCAACCAACAATAACCCTTCTGTTTTCATTCCTTAAGGGTCACTCTGAATGGTAATAACATAATTTCTGTAATACTGTGATACCCTGAAACCTCAACATATTCCGAGACGGTTATCGCACCGTGAAAATCTCATACCGTTGAAACCCTACAGCACTGTGCAAGCAACATTACCACATGATAAGTTACAGCAAAAACTTGTCTATTTCCAACCATGCGTACATGTGTCTAGATGTTAGCATGCGTTTCCCTCTAGGCCCCCACACTTCCCCACACAATTCAATCCTAAAATAGAGGAGTGTTTGGGAAGTCTTGCAGTCATGATAGAAGCACACTTTAGTTTAGTTTGGTGTAGTTTAATTGATTTATAAAAGGACAGTGTGCAATGACATTAATAATTTACAAGAAAAAAAACATGGTTGCACCAGATTTAGAGAAACGCTAATGTCCATCTGTAGTCCTAAATTCAAGGTGCAGGGCAGACTACAGTAAAGCCACATGCCTAACATAAATAGAAGCAGTCTGTACACACTGCATGGTACAAAATACAACATAAAAAACACACTAGTTACCTTGTAAAGTAACCAGGTTACCAGTTCAGGTGCCTAAATAATAAAAACAGTAACACTGCACTAGTGTTTGTTATTTTGTGCGTACAAAGAGTGTTAAAGTGTTTCTAGCTGTCGACATTATCAAAAGATTTTATCATGAAGAGCTGATATTTTAATGAACTCTAACAAATGTTTGAAATACTTTTAAAAAAGTACTTTACACTGCATGTTTCAGAGCAGTAACAGTGTGATTTAATAGAAGTAAAAAAAGAAAGAGAAGCAGTTATTTTTTTCATGTTGCATTTGGTGTTGTATACAGTCTCTGGTTTAGGTTGGGCTTTCCACATTCTGCACTGTGTACCATCAAGTGCAGTGATTTGTTTTTGCCACCAGAGAGCAGCATTGACCAGGAAGCTGGGAGGATTTGTTCAAAGAAGTTTATTTCAATAATTATTTCTACAATATAAACATGTATGTCTATGAAAAATTCTGAAAGAGGTTCTTCTAGTTAAGTTCCACTTGATTTTAATTACTTGGATTGCTTTTGTGCTTTTACACATTTAAACTGAACTTCATTTCTGATCTTGTCACAATTTTTTATCTTGTTCCTGTCTTGTCTTGTTTTTACAAACATTTTGGTGCTATATAATGTGCTTTAATAAAAAAAAAATAAATCTGTTGCTCTTTGAAAAAAAAAGATTAAATTTGTTGTGGCTCAAAATTAAACAGGACTCACCGAGGAAAAAACACAGTAACAGGTTGTGACAAAATGCTGCAGAGGAGGTCTTGTCCAAAAGGGGTTGATAGTGAAAACAGAGCTATTCAAGTCATAGGACCAGAGATCAGCATGATGCAGCTTTTCCGGCAGGTTTAGAGGAGACATGTCACATGATTTGTGGTTCCTGGGATAAAAAAAAACCTGAAGCACCCAATAAATGAAACAACCTGTTTCATGCAGAAAAACTGCAGAACCTCTGGAGTCACCTCTCTGCTGAGTGTTGACTGTCCTGAATGCATGCACCTGCCAGCGTAATCAGGTCAGGAAAAAAAAAAAAGGACAGACCCTGAGGAGACCCAAGTTGTCTGCAGAGAGGTGAGGAAAGCAGAGGTGATTATAGTCTCTTTCACGGCTTGTTGCCTCTCCCAAATTACATTTACAGGGGAATGGCACCAGTGTTGATTGGTACATGATGGAAAACTCCTCGCACAGGACGAAGGGAGCAAATACACTCCATCTCACTTCCAGTCTGCATATTTCTATTATTGCCAAATCCCAAGATGACTTTTTTTAATCGAGAATGGAGATGAGATCTCGTTTTTCTTGCTCTGGAGGTGATGCAAGAATTATTCTAATGTGATCCAAACTTCATCTCCACCAACTTCAACTTGAGACTGAAGAATGTCTTTGCCATGTCTTTAACCGTTCCAGCCGCTTACCTAAAGCACTCTGCCCATATGTTAAGGTATTTAACCATGTATAATAGCACTGATTATTGCTGTAAGTACTGGGCTTGGTTCCTGGACTTAAGAAGCTGACAAATTTGATTCACAGTAGACAAGTAATTCATTATGTTTTATTTGTATACTTCTCATCTGTTCTGATATGCTAGTATGCATATTCACCTGTAGAGAATAATCGACAGTACTTTATATGTATTGAACAGTGTGCTGTTGTGGCACTGACAGAAGAACATTGTGTACCAACATTCAGAAAGGTCTTATTTAGCTGCTTACTTGGCATACAGTGATGTTTTTTATTTATTAGGGGCAGGGTTAAATAATGTACAGAGAGTACAGTTTGCACCTTATCTTTTAATTTGATCATTTAAAAACGTTAATACTGTTTTGACAAACTGGATGGCAAAACGTGGATGACTGTTTCTCCAAGATGGAGAGTAGTTTGACATCATTATAGTCCCACCAGGGTTGGGTCAGATAACTTTGAAATGTAGTCAGTGAATACAAAATACATGGCAGTTTCTCTAATTACTAAATGTAAATTTAATCTCAATACTTTTGAATTGATTTTTGGATTATTTCAAAATCAAAGAAAAGGAAAAAAGCCTGCACACGGCTCCAAGTCAAACCGTGGTTTATTAGGACGTTTCGATCCCTTCTGGATCTTCATCGGGTCAAAAGCAAGAGGGATCGAAACGTCCTAATAAACCACAGTTGTGACTTGGAGCAGTGTGCAGGCTTTTGCACAGTGTTTTCTCCTCCTCCTCTACTTATTTCAAAATCAACATCAAAAATACTGCTCCTTAAAAATGGACACAGCCACAAAGAGTTGAGTTCCACAAACATTTTCAATGCAAACTAAATGCATATCCACCAGTTGCAGTAGTTTATCAAATTACCTCACAAATACAACACTGGCACAAAGTACAGGTGTTCTGTGTGTATTCAACATGTGGGACGCTGTTTCTTTTGTTGCTGCTGTTTTTTATCAAAGGCCACATGGAGGACTTGGTTCTTAAAACCCAAGTTTCATAATGATCAAACTGCCATATTTTAAAGATGTAATTAAGCCATTCTTGTATCCTTGACATCGTAACTCTAACTACACATTTTCAAATGTAATCTTGGCTGATTATCGTTATGTATTGTAATCTGATTACATAAATCCCTACTACCCAACCCTGAGTGCGACAAACATTGGGCCCTATTTAAATGGTCTCTAGCTGATGGTCTTAAGTGCGTAGTGCGAGTCCAACTCCACTTTTGCTCGTCAAACAGGCAGGTCTGGGTGTAAAGTGAGGCGCAAGGGTCAGAGGGGTCTACCCCTTTAATTAATCAGGGCTGTTTTTTGGTTGCAACATTAAATCAACCAAAGCATCATCTCCCAGCCCCTTGAAAGCCAGTTGCAGGTACTGCTATTTACATGGTGGATCCAGGCAATTGGAGAAGCGAGTGGTTTTGTGCTGAGAGTAATGCAGTAACAGCAGTAATGTACTGCACAAATATTGTGGATAAGCAGTAAAACTATAAACTGTAGTTATAAACATGACAGAAGAAACAGAGCTAAATTTTATCTTCTGAAATATTCATTGTAGCTCTGCTCTGATCTCTGCTGTGTTCACGTCCTAGGGAATGTAACTGATATTTTCCTCATTAATGATGTATTATTTCACCCACCCGGGCGTTCCTGTGTGTGTAACAAGCAGAGTGTATGTGTGTTTGTGACCTTGCCATGAAGGCACATTCTACTATCTAAATAATGAGCCCTTGAAATAGCAGGAAAACACTGCACCAGATTTTTGTTGGTCAGCGTTGCAATCACTTTCTGTTGCCTCTTAATAACAATAGCACAACACTGAGCCTGACCACGCCGCAATTTCACATCTACATACCCATGCTGGCACAGATGGATGCACCAACGTGGATGCTGGCATGACATCTGCATTGGTCAGAAACTAGCAATGACGGTAACACTGGGAATTTCTGTGTGTACTCTGAATTTAAATAAAAGATACCAGAGTGCACAAAAAAGGATTCAAATAGAGCTTTGTATAAAAAAAGCACCAGGGGAGGATCCCATGGACCCCCAGATGGAGGTCTGAGCTAATTATTTATATATTAATTATCAAAGTTTGTCTATGAACTGGCCCCTGGCTTCTGATATTTTGCAAAAGTGTCCAAGCAACCAAGTTGAGGATCCCTGCCCTTGAGCATTTTTTTAGACATAATATAATTCTATCGAGATGACAGGAAATGGGGAGAGAGACCGATGAGGCAAGACATGCAAATAAAGTCCCCATCAGGCCACAAGAGCCCCAAAGTGGGCGGTGGTTCGAGGACTAGTTGACGTCTCTATGCTGTTACGCTGTATTAAGTGCATTATATATCAAGGAGATTTGTCTCTTTCTCCTTTAAACCTATTTTCTGAGGTCAATGACCAGGTTAATATGATTGAATAAGGCCATTGTAAGGTCAAGTGTTACCAACAACGCATTCCATTTCAGTTAATGGAGGCAGGAGTCTGGAAGATGACGCTTCTGACTACAGTTTGGCAGCTTGTGGTCCCACTCATCTCTGCATTTTCAACTTGTTATTTGTGACAAGGACAAAAGCTGCCTCGCCCCATAAATGCCACGACTTTACCCTGCCTCCATTTCTTTGTTTGCTCTCCCACAGACAGAGCCAGACAGAGAGGGGGGCGAGGGACGACTCGGGAAAGAAAAGCTCATGGATAAAGCACTTGTCATCCAGAGGGATATTATTTCAAGTTGTCAAAATCCCAATGTTCTGTGAAGGGACAATTCTATATTTCACCGAGGTTTTGACAGAAGAAGCCAACAGGCATTTTATGTTTGCTGTCAAAAACAGTTTTATCACCAGTCTCTCGCATCAGCTCCACTTTCTGTCTTTATTTTTTTCCTCTCAGATACAGCTGACAGATCTGAAATGTCTATATTCTCACCAAGGAAGGAGTGTGCTCAGTAACATAATTGTAAATAGAAATTAAGGTTACACCATTTTTCTGATAATTTATTTAAGAAAACTAACAACTTGAGGTTTAGTCATACAGGTAGTTTTCTGATACAGAAATAAAGTCATGTTAGAGAAATCAGAAGTGCTAAACAGCTGAAATTGGAGCTTCGAGGTTCTCACAGAACAGCTTTATGCTAGAAACAGTTACTGTCTGGTTTGACCTGATGCAGCAGATGGGTGGGTTTGGTTTCACAGCATCAGCACAATTCACATG